>JAQIXV010000183.1:0-73510 GCA_034700625.1 Tectocepheus velatus
TGAAACTAAAATCAGATTATTTTGTTTAACTTTTCAAGGGATTGGTTTTGAGTAAAGCAATCCACTAATGAATATCAAAATAGCATGGTCATTGTTTCGAAGTCTCGAGAATCTATTTATTATTAGAATTGGTTTAACTTTTCATTCGATCAAAAGTTTTCAATTTATGCGAAAACCTTTACTATTATTTGAGAACTATTTGAGGACATACAGAATGGGTTTGGAAATATTACCTTGGTTTTTGTCTCTATTCTTCCCGTTCTACTCATTCCTACTGTAAATCTTATTTTATATTAATTCAAATAAAATAAAATTTGATTTATAGCTATTTACTGGCCGTTTACAACGGACATGTCTATCCCTTTGTGCCGAATATCAGTGACTGTGCGACGTCTCCACCCGAGGCCGGCTTTTATACCTTTTCGATCTCAATTACGGTCATCGTATGTAAGGATTATTTGAAATCAATTGAAATGTATTTTTGATTTGTTTTTTCTTTTCAAAAGTGGTTTTCTTCGGTTTATTCCGATATTTTCAAATCAAGACAATAGTCGACAAAGAAATGTATTACAACTCATTAGAAATTTCACCAAAAATTAGAGAAGAGATATCTTTCTATAATTGGGTTTCAGTACTGTTGGCGTCAATCATCTCATTTACATTTCTATGCATCGGTTCGTTTAGATTCAACGAAATGATGGAATGGGCGACAATTTGGTCAGCGATTGGCTTTATTTTAATACCGTTTCTCTTTGCCATTCAAACCTGGATTTCGTTTAAATTGGTTCCAAAAATAAATACAAAATTTATGGCATATTTTCGTCTGGTTTTGACCCTACTTTTCGTTGTATGTCTTCTATTGAAATATATTTTCACTGTTTGGTCGTATAGTCTGCGGCCGAAATGGAAAGAGAATCGCCACGAATGGAAGCCCGGAGATGATGGGTATATCCCGCATGTGATCGCTGCCAGTATTTCGTGGATTTTCGTACTAATTATGTCATTTTTTGTGATGTCTTTCCATTCGGAGTTCAAATGCATTAAACTTATCGATGCCTTCAAACTTGAGATCACATTAATTGATGAGAGGAAGACATCGATCACCGATTGATTTAAATTCTGATCCATATTCACACAAATTTGTATCCAAATTATTTTTGCTAATAATCTAAAAACAGTTTTCTCTATAAATAAAAAATTGATATTAATTTTGAAATTTGATTTTCAATTGTATTGAATGTTTGATATTTGATAATAAATCAGAATTTGTTTTACTTTTCTTTCGTTTTAATGAAAAATATTTTTATTCGGTTATGTTTTGCGACGAAAAATGATTAAACAAATAATCCATTCGTTGGTTATATCAAATTTGGTAATCTCATATACAATATTATAATAGTAGCAAGTTCATATTTGATTTTGAACAGATTATTCAATGTTCGACAAAACAAATCAATTTATTCAATTTTAGCGACTTTTGTGGTACCATCGATGGTATTGTCTCTCCTTTCATATGATTATTATTACGAAAATTTATTTGAATTTTAGTTCCTTTGAATCCATTATTGCCTTCGAGTCGAGCGAATGTCCATTTGGGACAACTGGCGGTCAGAATATCGATATATTACGACAATTCACTTCTTCTCAAATACAATAACGATGTGAACGCAGTCAAGGAATTCATATATCGGACGGTAAGTAGTGTTGAGTTGTCTTATCGTCAGCCGAAGATGAGACGAGTGGCGGACTTCTCTTTTGAGGTGACAAAGATTGGTCTCTACTATGAGTATGATATGAATTCAGAGGCCAATGGAAATTATTATCGAAGAAATTTTTGTTCTCACATCAAACGGAGTGGAAGTCTTCATAATATGGCCGCTTCTGTTTTGTTAACTGGGTAGTTTCTCAGATTCAATCAACAAATTTGCTTATTTTTTTCAAAACACAGGCATAACTTTCGAGCCATGGGCAGCCGGAGCTCTTCCACTCAAGGTTTGGCTCACATTAATATTGCCTGCAAATGGTATGAATCGCAGATCGGTGAGCACTTCACTCAAACTATAAGAAATAAACTAGTTAAATTTGTTGATTGATAGACCCCTGCGCTATTGTTGAGGGCCGGTCGTTCAAAGCGGCTTTCATTATGGCTCACGAATTGGGACATATGTTAGACTATTATTGTATTGAAAAAAGACTAATTTGACTAAACATGAAAGTTTATACAGTTTGGGTATGAACCACGATGAGATTCAACATTGTGGTAGCTCCAATATAATGAGTACATCCACTGGAGACGGGAAGAGTCGTTGGTCTGATTGTAGTATCAATCAAATGGTTGCTTATATTTCAAGCCTCAGGAAAACTAAGTAGAGTTTGTCTCCAATTATTTTTCGATAAAATTAATAATTTTTATTCAGTGATTGGTGTTTCGCTCCGAATAAAAATACAAAGGAAGTTGACTTTCCATCAGAATACAGGTCCACCTCAATTGACATCCAGTGCCGGACAGTATTGGGACCAAACTTTCATCAATACATTACATGGAATAAAAAAATTGTAATTCATTTATAGAAACATTGAATTGATTTGAATTTTGTTTTGTTTTAAAGGATGTCTGCCATAAGATTGTCTGCACTGACGACACAATTGTAATATCCATTCATCCGGCTATTGAGAACTCGCCCTGTGCTTCACAAATGGTCTGCAGGGATGGTAAGTGCAGACCAATATGAAAGGGGAGAATTGATCAAATTTTAATAATAATATTTTTATCATGATTGTTTTCATTTATCATTACAACAAACAAAGTTAAATTGTCTTTTGAATTGAATTTGGTATCAAATTAATGTTTAATTAACAGAAAATTGTTTCGCCACTGATTTGCTTTTATTTTGAATTGTCTGTTATATCTATCATGTTTTGCTCTAGCACAAAGTGAGCACAAATATCGATGACTTTTACTTAAGTCTTCTCAAACAAAGAAAAGTTTAATTTTTTTGAAAACTGTATTTAATGAATGATTTAATGCCTTTTATATATAAAAGTCATTTGATATTTGATTAAAACCCAAACCATATGTGTGTTTGAGTCAGTCATTAGTCGACCGAAAGTATTGTTTTTTTTATTCGGTTTTCGTTAAAAATGTTAACAAAACAGACAATAGTTTTGCTTTTTATTTGCTGTCATTTCTCGATATCGTCTGCGGGAAAGATCGCCGATAAAATCAAAGCGAGGAAAGTGGCCGCCAGGAGCAGTAGGAAGCAAACTGATAACCCTGCTCCAGCCACCGGCAAATACGAAGACCAGAAGGTTTGCCCTAGATATAAGCTTCAATTTTACCTTGGAAATACATTTCAGTTTGGTGAAAATTATATGTAGTTTTTATAATTGTTTTGTGAAATATTCATTAGCACCTTGGTTTAATTTGAATGAAAATTCCATTTATTTAACAATTTGTATGTTATTCTAATCTATTTGTATATAACCAAGGTGTCCAAAGCAGCCAAGCTAACTGATAAACAGGTGGAGTTCACCAAAAAGTTTTTCAAGAATTTAATGGAAGACCAGAAGAAGGGAGAAAAGGGAATACCTGTCGTCGAACCAAAAGGAATGAAGTTTACGAAATCTGACCTGGTCACCCCTGCCACTTCCCTCGACGAAGAGTTGGCGATAACCAAAGATGCAAAGCGTAAGAAGAGATCCCCTCCCAATCAGTCATCACCGGGAGGTGTCGGACAGTATAAGTCAGTGCCGAGCGGTGGGACGATATTCTTTGATAGCATTCTCCACAACTTCTTCCCTGTCGGTGATCCCTATTCGGGTGCCCCCGACGGGTATGTTTTCACGTATTAAGAGTTAAAATGTTAATGTTTTACTCGTTTTTAGAATCTTGTCTATGGGTAAATGGTGCATGTAAGTTTTTACCTAGTCACAATTGGCAACTATATCAATGATTACCTATTTAACAGAGAAATCTTCGTGAAGGGTGCCATCGGTGTAATCTATGCTATAATCAGATGGCCTCATAAGATCTTCAGCAAAATGATCTTGGTGGTGTCGGCGGTGGCCTTCGTTCCTAATACGTTGATGTGGTGTCTGAACCCGGCGTCGATCGCCCACTTCATCGGCAAATCAAAGATAATTAACAAAAATATGGATGAATTGGCGGAAATCACTTATAAGAAAAAAGTCAGAATCGCTAACACTATCGACAAAATCCATACGACTAAAGACATGCAAAAACATTCTTGCTGGTGACCATATCATCTTGCTAACTTTTATTTTGGTTCTATTTTTAAGTTTTATATTCCTATTCAGCGCTTATATGGATTGGAGGGACGAAATGATTAAGACTGTGGACGACGACGCCAAGGAGTTTCTCTCGAGATGGTTCAACTCTTTCTTCAAACTTCACCAGGTCATTTATTTGTCTCATTTTTTAGATGCAACTAACCTTGCTACTTTCACAGATTCTCTATTGCGGTGATTATCAAGATGGAACTGAAGAATGTAATAACGTTGAATGGATAGGTATGTCATATCATTCATATGATTATCCAATAATTGATTTAATGATTAATCGACAGACGACGAGCCCTTACGAGTCGTACCGCGATCTATGATCACCCTTTGGATGGAACTCTTCGCTAAATTCTTCTAAGTCTGCGCTCAACTCAACTTTAATTCAACTTTCTTTGAAAACATATTTTCAGAATTAGATAATTTTTAATCTTGATAAACTAATCTATCGTCAAATAAATAAAAATATTGACTTTAAATAACTTAAATATTTTTGAAAATTAATTTCGGCTAAACTTTTGAAAAAATTTGAATTTGAAGTCAAACTAATTGTAAGCCAATCATCGATTCAACAAAAAATGTAATTAAAAGTCTATAAAAGGAAATGAATTTTTGTTTTAAATGTCGGACGAAATCCGTCAGACATTTAATAATTAACTTAAATATTATTTTGATTTCTGGCAAAACATTTCAGTTATGTTTGATTTCAAACATTTATTTATTTTAGTTATAGTTTCGATATATTTAGTAGAAAAATCTGTCCAAGATGGTGATGAAGGTGATAAACCAAAGAAACCGACCCCGCTCAATGAAAAACAACTTGAATTCGCAAAAACATGGTGGAAAGGACTCGGCTCAGACCAAAAACCTCAACGGAATAATTCAGGGGAAGCCACAGCAAGGAGTAGACCAAAGGCGAGAGCTATCCAGGCTGCAGGTGACCAACAGTTCTTGGACTCCGCAGTCTCTGTACTTTTTCCAATGGGTGACAAATTCGGGGGAATGCCCGACGAGTAAGCATAAGCCAAGAACACAAAGTATCATGATAATTCTTTTTTTGTTTGTTAACAGTATAGTATCGATGGGCACATACTGTATGTAAGTCGGTATTCATCACTTTTTAGAAACATTGATAACATTTAAAACCCTTTTTGCAGTAATTTTATAATTCAGGGCATTATAGTGATTGCCTATACGACTGTCCGATGGCCGCATAAAATCTTATTGAAGGCAATGATAGCACTCGGGGCCCTCACATTTCTTCCCACAAATACCTTATACTGTTTGAATCCTATGAGTGCTATTGACTTCGTTAAGAAGGGGGCGATAGTCAACAAAAAGATGGATGAGTTGAGTGTCCACCAGGAAGAGTTCAAAAAGCGCCTGGCTAACTCATACGACAGGTTTGGCCAAATGGATCAAATGCAGAAACATTCTTGCTGGTATGATTTTCAATTACCATGATCGTTTTATAAGTTTTGTTTAATCTATTTAATGCATTTAATTTAGCGCTTGGTTTGATTGGAAGAAAAAGACTATCTCTACGGTCGACGCCGAGGCAAAAAAGTTTGTCGAGCAGTGGTTTATCGCGTTCTTCAAAATTCATGAGGTCTGACCTCTCAGTCAATTATATTTTAAAACTTTGAATTCACTGTCAATTGTTTGAACAGATAATCTACTGCCAGATCTTTACAGTAGAGGCGGCGACAAAATGGTGCAATGAATTTGAGTTTATGGGTAATTATTAACTAATAATGATCTTGCACATTTTACGATCAATTATTTTCATAGAAATGGCACCCACTCAAACTCTACCCCGATCTTGGATGACAATTGTTGTTTCGCTATTTGCAAGGTTCTTCTAGAAAAGAATATCATAGTTATTCAGAGTTACCTTGGTCATTCTCTTAATGAAAATTACTTTAAAGAGTTTATTGAATAAAATTATTTTATTCCAAATTATTTGTATTTATTTAAAAATCAAATCATTTTTAAAGGAATTTATACAAAGTTTTCAAAGAATTGTAAAACTCATTGAATTTAGTGAAAGCCCTCTCATATGTCAGTCCCTTTGAAAGTCATTTTCTTATAAATTAATTAACTTTCGACACGTAATCAGAAAACATTTGCTTTGGGTCTAAAGGAGAGCCATATTTTTAGAGTCCATTGAAGTGTCTCTCAATTCATATGAACTAAGTTTTAAAAATGCGGTCAAAAAGTACTGCAATTATATTATGTATATTAGTATTAAACGATCAGATCCTGGAGAGGCTGTGCGATGATGAACCGAATCCCGCGGAGAGAGAGATTGAGATCGAATACGAACACAAAAAACCTGACACCGAATACACCGGTAAAGGAGGTGATGGAGATGGCGATGGAGGGGACGGCAGTGGCGGTCCCGGTGGTGGAAAAGGAGGCAAAAAGAAACCCAAAGGGGGTGACGGTGATGGTGACGGAGATGGCAGTGGAGGTCCTGGAGGTGATGGTGATGGGGGTGATGGCAAAAAGAAACCCAAAGGGGGTGATGGTGATGGGGATGGGGATGATGGCAGTGGCGGAAAGGGAAAGGGCAAAAAGGGTAAAGGGGGAGATGGAGGAGATGGTGACGGAGGTGACGGAGATGGTGGAGATGGAGATGGAGATGGAAGTGGGGGTAAAGGAAAGGGCGGCAAAGGGAAGGGAAAGGGTAAAGGAAAGAAAGGCAAAGGCAAAGGCAGTGGAGATGACGAGGATGGAGGAGATGGTAGTGGAGGCGATGGTGGAGATGGAGATGATGGCGACGGAGGAGATGGTAGTGGAGGAAAGGGTAAAGGAAAGGGAGGAAAAGGAGGCAAAGGAAAGGGTAAAGGAGGGAAAGGTGATGGAGACGGCGGCGACGGAGGAGATGGTGATGACGATGACTACGCCGATAAAGATGAAGACGACGACGACGACAATGGAATGGGAACGGGAGGAGATGGCGGAGATGGAGACGATGGAGGAGATGGTGATGACGGCAGTGGAGGAAAAGGCGGTAAAGGCAAGGGTGGAAAAGGGAAGGGTAAAGGTGGCAAAGGAGGAAAGGGTGGAAAAGGAGGGAAAGGAAAAGGAGGGCCGGGCTTTATGGGCGATGTCCTGGATAATGGTCTGCCGAATAGGCCTCTACCCAAAGGCGGCAGTTCTCTCGGCAATATTGCCGGCACTGGTAATCAACGAATCCGTAAGAAGACATTAAGTGGTTTAGCGCGAGCTCTCGACGACAGAAATGTTCAAATCGATAGATGGGGTGATACTCACATGGGTATGCCAGAAGATGCTCTTGGACATATCATTTACTGCGCGTATGCCTTCAAAATAGATTTTTAAATAATTTTTTTTAAGACTAACGATAATCTTATTTATTTATTCAGACAATTCGTTTACAGTGGACTCTATGCTCTAATTTATATGACAATCCGATATCCCCTCAAAATCATTCAGAAGGCAGTCCTCTATACGGGAACTATTGGTCACATCATATCATACGCCAATCGGTGTCTGAATCCGTTAACAATACTGGACTTCGTGTCCGGCGGGAAGCGACATAACGCGCATTTGCAAAGAATGGCTCAATTCAAGCATCAAATCAAACAGCGATTCATTTTCGTTGCCGACAAATCCAGACACGAAGACAGACAGATGTTTACTTGCTGGTATGCAAATCAACTAGTCAATTTCAATATGATCATGATCAATTTTCTAATCTATTCAGTGCGTGGCATGACTTCAAACTACAGATTTTTGCTGAGGCGCCAGAAATCCGATGGTTTGCCAAACGATACTTCTTTGGTCTCTACAAACTCTGCGAAATCATATTCTGGTAAACTTTTGCCAAATTATTTGACCTCTAATTGATTATCAAATGTTTGACCTTAGCATGAAATACCAGGAGGGCTCACAAGCGTGCGAAGAGGCAGACCTCTCTCCCAGTGATATCCCCGCCGACAGAATAGTGGGTCAGAGTATGTACACCCACGCCATGGAACTCTTAGAAAAATTCGTCTAATTGTTTGCTCAATTGTTGTGACCACCTTGTTCAATTGTCACCTATAGATCTATTTATTTATGGTTCTCTCGAATAAAAGAAAATTCAAACAAATTATAAAATTTATGTTTAATTTTGAATCGATTTCTGTATAAATATTTTTTTTTCTCAGATTTAAGTCGAAGTGTATTTCAAAAGCGTTTGAGTCAAATGAAAATATGTAATAAAATTAGTCTTTCGTTAAACACTTTGACATTCATTACTTGATTTCAATGTATTCTTGTATTTATATATTGAATGACCACATAATTGAATGACTGACCGCTAAAACAACTTACAAATCCTCAGTTGAGGTAAACATTACTTAACCATAAGTTAACGTCAAAGAGAAGGTCAGTAGTCATCACAAATAAGAGCCAATAAATTAATGCAATTTTATATCTTTTTATTCAATTCAAAAACAAATATTCAATTAAAGAAAAATCAAACAAATTATTGCTTCAAAAGAGTTAAACAAATAATGAGTGAAAACATTAATGTATTCAATGATTAATAAGAAAATTAAAGTAATTAATAAAAGAAATTAAGAGAAAAAAAAGACAAACCATATAATCAATTATCGCATGTTTTTCATAGTTATACTCAAATTACTGCCAAAAAATTTAATGATTTTAAACACAATTAAAGATATTATAAACGAATTATTAGAATATTAAGAAAAAGAGTCACAAAAAGAGATTAAATGATAACAAATGATATTTCAGTCAAATTCAAGATTATTATGAAAACTATTTTAAAGAATATGAAAAAAATAATAGAAAAAAGAAAAGAATAGTCCGAATACCAAAGCCAAGGGTCTGTTTACCGTTTTTAAGGCCATTATTATTAGTAAACAATCTATGGTTAAGCCATAGCCGGAGCCAAACGTTTGGCATCGAGTCCTAAATTTTGAGAATTGGATCTCTTTCTGTGGTGTCCCGTCTTATTCTTCGGACGCTTTTGTCGTCTCTTCTTCTTTTCGATCCTTTTCTTAGCTTTAATCCAGTGCTGGAGCTCTTCCTCTCCGGTCAACAACTGAGCAGTGATTGGATGGCCTTCGAACTCAAACTTCAAAACCTCTTCCGTACCGACAGAACCGTTACTCATTTGAATTGCGTCGAAAGCCTTCTGAGCGCCCCATTGGTCATCGAATTGGATCAAACAATTGGCCGACGCATCGGTTCCAACATAAACCACTTTACCGTATTTACTGAAGAAGTCTTTGATTCGATTCGTTTTCTTTTTTTTCTCATTTCTGACCACTTTTCGGGGCATATCTTTCAGCAAAAGGACCGCCGCTTCCAATTCAATGACACTATTATCGACCGTTCCTTCCGTAGTGTCCATTGAAATGCCTTCCATTCCTTTGACTAAAGAGTTCTCCTTTTTATCGGTCTTTGACTTCAATTTAATCCCTTTCGAGATCTCCACGTCTTTGTACTTAAGAACCGATTGATTGACCACTTTTTCGACCGACTCTTTGTCAGCAAATGTAACGAAAGCGCATCCATTGAACTCTTTGCCGGACTTAAGACGTGTCACCTCAAGGATAGGCCCCAACTGTTGAGTCCATTCCATCAGTTCGTCTAAAGTCGTGTCTTTGGGAATGCCTCTCAAAAAGACTGTCTTCTCGTCCAAAGCCTTCTCAAACTGTTCGTCCATTTGAGGCAAAGGCTTATCGACTCGACGTCTGATTTGGTCTCCGTTTGGACTCAATTCAATTAAATCCGATTTCTTTGTCTCCAAGACTCGAATGAGAAGACTCTTATCGTTATTAACCAATGATTTCAATCTATTGAATGTCATCAGAGTCTCCAACGGAACCCCTTTTAAGGAAATAATCATTAAATCAATTGATTTTGTGGTCAAATATCAGATAAAACATAAGGTTTTTATGATTATCAGATTTATTCCACAATGATCATGGTCAATTATATCACATTTATACAATTTTAATCATTTAATCAATTATTTAAATTGTGGTCAAAATTGGATCAATTGATGGCTTACATGAGTCGTCATTATTTTGGATCAAATCCATTAGGAATCGATCTTTTCTCAAATTAATGTCTGAGAAGTAGTGCTCCAATTGTTTGACAACTTTAGTCTGAAGACAATCGTCACTCAAGGAATCAATTGAAGGCATTTTTGAGACAATTTGTGTCACACTTTGAAACGATTGAGTCGTTGTGTCGTTCAGTCCTATAGTCGACGCACTACTACTCACTCAGAGTCCGACCAAACGATCGACTGTTTTACTGATAGACTGAACACATTGTTTGACTCCTTTCCGGGAAAAATCAAAAAATGTCAAAAATGTTCGTTTATTTAACGATCGTTACTTTTATATTACAATTTGAATATGGACATTTTATTATCAAAGAAGACTTATGTCTTGAACCGATATCTTTAAACTATTGACAATCTATGATATAATCTGTATATCTGGTCAGCCTTTGTCTGATCGTCTGACTTGAGTCAAGTCATTTGACTCTCAATAACCCATTCAAATACAACGTAACAATTATTGTGACCGCTTTTGCCCTAAAATAAAACTTATATTCATTACTCGATTTTAATTAAAAGTATATCAAAAATAGTAATAAAAACTCATTTTATTCATATAATGACCGTTAAGGCCACTGAGAAGGTCTCGGATGAGGTAACCATTGTCTCAAACTTTTGGATAAGTTTTTGGCGATTCAAAGGTTAACCTCAAAGAGAGGGACAGTCCTCACAAATAAAACCAATAAATTAATTACATTTAAAATCTTTTTAATTCAATTCAAAAAACAATTATTTAAATGAAAGAAAAGTTTACAGAAGTTTAAGGTCTGAACAAAAGTTGACTTTTAGTTAAAAATTTATGAAACGTAACGAAGAAAACAATAAACTAATAAAATTACTGCCAATTGTTAATAGATTGTAATCGAATTAATTAAATGCTTGATTAAATTATCATTATCATGGTGATTACCTATTTTTGTGTTGTTCCACCTGATGAAGGAGTGCAACAAATCGGTGTCCGCGCGAAAAAAAACTGAACAAATCGAGGAATAGTTTGTTAACTTCTTCACACTCGAGATAATTGAATATTTTAATCAGTGTTTCATTCGGTAAGTCATCCAAACTTAGACTCTTATCGACCGTTCCTTCCGTAGAGTTAATTGAAATGCTTTTCATTGCTTTGACTAAAGATTTCCTCTTTTTATTGGTCTTTGCCTTCGATTTAATCTTTTTGGAGATCTCCGAGTCTTTCAACTTAAGGATCGACTGATTGACCACTTTTTCTGCCGACTCTTTGTTAGCGAATGTGACGAAAGCGTATCCATTGAACTGTTTGTTGGCCTTAAGTCTCACATCAAATCTGACCTCAAGGATGGGCCCCAACTGTTGCGTCCATTCCATCAGTTCGTCTAAAGTCGTGTCTTTGGGAATGCCTTTCAATAGGACTGTTCTCTCGTCGAAAGACTCCTCAAACTCTTTGTGCGTTTGAGGCAAAGGTCTGTCGATTCGACGCCTAATTTGGTCTCCGTTTGGACTCAATTCAATTAAATCCGATTTCTTTGTCTTCAAGACTCGAATGAGAAGATTCTTATTGTTATTAATCATTGGTTTCAATAAATGGAATCCATTTGTAGTCATCAGAGTATCGATTGGAACCCCTTTTAAGAACAAATCATTAAAACAATTGATTTTGTGGTCAAATATCAGATTCATTGGATTTTAATCATTTAATAAATGGTTTAAATTGTGGTCAAAATTGGATCAAATGATTGCTTACAGGAGTGACAGTCATTTTTGAGTAAAGTCTTCATCGATTGGTTATATCTTAAATACATGTCCGAGAAGTTGACCTCCAATTGTTTTAGTATTAGTGTCTGAAGACTATCACTGAGGGAAGCAATTGAAGACATTTTTGGACACAATTTTAATTAAACTTTGAAACGATTGAGTCATTCAATGGTTGAGTCCAATAGTCGGCGCAATACTGACTCAGAGACTCAACTCTGAGTCAGAGTTGAATCTAAAAGCCATTCAAATATAACATAACATTTGTTTCCGGTTTTGTCAAAAAATAACTTTTTTAGTAATTAAAGATATCATGCAATTGAAAAGTTATGTTCAAAATTATCTTGTTATATGAAAAAATGAGCCCGGGTGATATGACAATCTTCATAAATAAAAACCATAATAAATTAATTACATTTAATATCTTTTTATTAAATTTAAAACCAATTATTCAAATGTAAGAAAAGTCACAGAATTGAAAAGTTTGAACAAAAGTTGACTTCGAGTTAAAACATAACGAAAATGTATTTATGATTATTAAGAAAATTAAATCAATTATTAATTTCTGCCAATTATTCATAGATTATAATCGGATTATATAATGATTTCATATTTAGTGGAATTAAATATAAAGACATAAACCATTGATTGCATTAATAATATGAAAAGATTTGCAAAAAAAATTATAAGAAAACAAATTAAAAGTCAGGAAATCTTTAGCAACACTTTCGTAAGAAAATGATTTGTTAGACATTTATTGATAGCAAACAATATATGTTTAACCCATTGTCGGAGACTTCAGATAAAACTCTTTTGAGAGTTCAATGCCTTTGAACTTAAGGACCGACTGATTGACCACTTTTTCTGCCGACTCTTTGATAGCGAATGTGACTAAAGCGGAGCCATTGAAATGTTTGTAAGTCTTAAGAGGTCTGACCTCAAGAATGGGCCCCAACTGCTGCGCCCATTCCAGCAGTTCATCAGAAGTGGTCTCTTTAGGAATGCCTTTCAGAAGGACTGTCCTCTCTTCCAAAGACTTGTCATCGGTTTGAGACAAAGGCCTATTAACTCGACGTCTAATTCGGTCTCCGTTTGGACTCAATTCAATTAAATCGGATTCCATTGTATTCAAGATTCGGATGAGAAGACTCTTATTGTTGTTAACCATTGATTTCAATCGATTGAAATTCATGAGAGTCTCCACCGAAACCCCTTTAAGGATAAAATTATTAAAACAATTGACTCTATCATCAAATGTCTGAACAATAGATTGTGTATCAGTAGAAGTAAACATGATCATGGTCTATTTTATCAGATAGATGAATTTTTAATCATTTAATCAATGGTTTAAATTTTGGTCAAAATTAAGTCAAATGATTGCTTACATGCGTTGATGTCATTATTCATTATTCTTCTTAAAAAGGGATCTCTTTTCAGATTAATGTCTGAGAAGTAGTGCTCCAATTGATCGACAACTTGTTTCTGAAGATAATCACTGACGGAATCAAATGAAGACATTATTGAAGACAATTTGTATCAGACTTTGAAACGTTTGACAAACGATTGAGTCGTTGAAGGGTTTAGTCCTATAGTCGACGCACTACTGACTCATTGAGGAACCGGAAGTGGGTATGACTTATATCAAGTCTTAACTCAATTAAAAAAACTTTTTAATCAAAATTCAATGAAAAGAAAATTCAAAATAAATTTATTTAAAATTGTGACAAAAATTGAGAGTTTTTATATGAATTTGTCTAACAGTTCAAAGGCGTGGGTGTAATACGATTGGGCCACCACTCGGTCCGGCTCTTCATCAGTTGGCGAGAGGTCAGTCTTAGCGCAGGCTTCAGATCCCATTTGGTATTTCAAACTATAAAATCAAAATAATAATAAAATTGAATGTCTTTTCACTGATTTTACTCTTGGATACGTACCACCAAATTAATTCAACAAGTTTATATAAGCCAGTATGGTAGAATTTTGCAAAGTTGACCGCTTCCGGCACCTCATCATATACTTTGCGCTTATATTCGTGAAATGCGCTGAAATACAATTGAAATACAATTGAAATTAAATTAAATTAAATAAAGCGGTCATTGAATCCATACCAACATATATACATCTGTCGGTCCGCGTGCTGTGCCTTATCAGTGATCCAAATCTCCCTCTTCTTGAACTCTTCCCTTAACTGTCCGAGTCTTTCGAGATGTGCGTTAACTTTCTTCCCGTTGTCAGTGAAGTCCAATAATACCAACGGATTTATACACCAATTGGCGTACGTAAGGATGAAACCAATAGCTCCGGTCAATACCACAGCTTTGCTCAGGATTTTCAGTGGGTATCGGATTGTGAGGAATACCAGAACGAAAAGACCTGCGTATATGAACTCACTTCAAAATTGATTAAACATTAAATCAAATTGAAAATCAAAATGAGTTTTGATTTACTTACGCACAGAACCGGACGTGTCCTAACATGTCCTCCGGTAGACCTCCAAATGGATTACCGAAGCGATCGATTTGTATGAATCTGTCGTCAATGAGTTTTGCGAGACCACTGAGGGTTCCCTTTTTGATGGTTATGCTCTGACCGGTGCCCACAATATTACCGATGGGACCGCCAGCGCCGGGGAATCGGCCCCTCATAGGTATACCATATTTGTTCAATTCGAGGTTAACCTCCCCATTCTCTGCAGACCTGGACTTGACTTCATCCTCATCTTTCGTCCCGTCTTTTGCTACTACTTTTTGTTTCACTGATTTAGATGTTGTAGTCTTTGTCTGAGTTTTTGAACGTCTCTTGACTTTACTCTGATATTTGGTAAGTCCTCCAACTATTTGGTCACAAAATACAAGAATACAAATAATCAAAACATCACTTTTTGTAACCATTTTTGATGAAAAATAACTAAAATTTACGTAAAAACAAACAGATGTCTCATTGATTAAAAATCTTTACTAAATTATATATGAATATGTGGTTAAAGTAAGCTTGGTCATCTTTGGATATATTAAATATCAAAATTTAATTCAATATTTATTTTTATGCAAAAGAACTGGGAGCTATTTTTTTTTAATTGAGATTTTCATTTATCGAATGTTTGATAAGAAATCGATAACAAAGTCAACAAATATTTAGAAATAACCCAATTTTTCAAACAATTTATTCTTGTCTTAAGTTTCTCTCTTTTTGTCATTGAATTCATCAGATTTTATACAATTGTTATATAAAACTATTTTTAATTATTAATTCAATGAGTGTTTGCTTTTAAACAATTAATAATTGATTTAATGATTAAACAAATGCTCTATAATTATATTACTTAATCGATGATCAAATATAAGGTTTTTTATGATTTATTATTATTCTGTCCTCTGATTGACTAATCAAAGTACGGAATATTTCAAACAAATTAAGATTAGATTCAAAATAAACTCAAACCTGGTTATATTAAACCCTGTTTATATTGAACAACCTGTTTAATTTGAGCTAATCTTCTTGCAAAATTGGAATTTAAGATAACCAGGTTCAACTGTATTATATTCATAATAATTGAGGTTTGAGTCATTCATAGATCAAAGGACTTCTCAATGAGTTTCAATAAAAACAATGGATGAGTTAGAATTAGCAACTAGATAAGATAAATATTGAAATTTTATCAAACACTTGCACTCAATTGTGATTCCCTAACAAAAATGTACTCATTTATGAAAATATTGATCGATAAATAAAGAATCACATGGATCTCAGTTTAAGAATACATAAACAGGATAGTTTTGTAATAAGTTAACCCTTTATGGCATTTGCTTTAACAAGAATATCCAAAACGCGCTGAGAATTCATTAAAGAATTTCTCAAATTTCTAATTAAAAATATTTTTAAATTTAATGTTTGACTGAAATTTTGTTTTGATTTTGTTTTTGTATAATATTTTGAATTATGGAAATAAATACGAGTGAAGGCCTTCCGTCTCATTCGGAAGTATCTAACACTAGGGGTATGTCTAAAGTAGTATCTGAAACAGCGGCCAAATTGGCCCTACAGTCAGCTGAAGGCAATCTTAATACCAGAACTGGAAGACGTTTGAAGAGATTTAGCGAACAGTTGGCCAAAAAGTTAGCTCAGAATGAATTCAGAAGAGAGAAAATGATGGACAGTACTCATAGTCTCGATGAGAAAGAAGTGGATCCCAGGAAACGTTTGGAAGACTTGTGGGAACTGAAGGACAAGGATTACAAAATTGATATCAAAAGGGAAGTGAAGGCAAACATAAGAGAGACTGAGATTGTTATCGAAGAAATCAAAGACAAAAAGGTTTTAAGTTTTTTTTGCTATCATTTCATTTCAATTGTCATTAATTTTTTGTTGCCTTTTGTTTAACCTTTGATTTTATCTCTGGTATTGAATTCGCATTTTTATTACTGCTTTTTATGCAAAACAAATGCTTAGAGTCTTAATTGTTGACAATTTTTTTTATTGAATTTATATTCAATGATATTATCGTAAATCATATAAACAAATGCCGTTTTTCGTCTCTGATATAATTGAAAACAAAAATCATAATAACAATTAAATCAAACTCTGAGGCAATGTTTGAGGTATAGTATCGTAAAAATTTGTTCAATGTTGAGGTTTAGCTCCGGGTGTTTGAAGTGTTATTTGAGAAAAATGCTTGTTTTAAGCACAGAATATTGTTATTATGAAATCAAATGATGCATCGCCAAATTAGTAATCTTGGTATTTTAATATCTTATTTTGAGGGGAAGTTATTGTAAATCGATTGATGAAAATATTCAGTTTTGATATGTTATTTGGACTTTGAATACAAATCGATTGATTCCCTCACAAAACAAATAAAAGTTATCTAATCTTGAATTCAAACAATAGGAGAATTAGTGATAAGTTTTTTAAATAAAACTTTAAAAGTGTTTTAGATTCAGATAATTATTAACAGGGAATAAGTTTTCGGATTTTGTTTTGAAAATAAATACCAAATGTTAGGGAAATGAGTGCAAAGATTGAGACTTTATTTTATCGCAAATTTTCAAACGATTTTCAGATCAAAAAAGATCCTTTCGGTTCAGAAATAATAAAAATGGAGACTTTGCCGCCGACACCAATGCCACCGCCAGAAAATGCAATTGAATTACTCGATTGGAACCAATTGATGGTCGAAATACGTGACCTCTGTTTCTCTTTCTCCCGGAATAAGAAATTCATGAATAATCTGAATATGTCTGTACCCAAGAGTGCTATGTATGGGACAATACTTATTCTCATTAGTTTTTAATACAATTAATGTTTTATTTGTTCAGTTATGGTCTGTTGGGTCCGAGCGGTTGTGGAAAAACAACTCTTTTAAAACTGATCTTAGGTTTGATTTATCGATGGTTTACGTGATTTGAATTCAATTGATAATTGATTTTATCCATTGATCTGAAGGACTAATGAGAGCGAAGTCTGGTCTGATAAAAGTTAATGGCAAACGACCCGGAGATCCCAACAACAATATTCCCGGGACTGGTGTCGGGTTTATGCCTCAAGTGATCAGAATTTTTAATTTGAATTTAATTTTTATTTTTGAAGATTTTTAAAAAATATTTTTATTTTTTTTATTAATCAAAACTTTCTGTGACTTTATATGAATGGGTCAGGAATTGGCACTCTATCAAGAGTTTACATTGAGTGAAGCGCTCAGGTATTACAGCAGAATTTATGGCATGACTGATGAACAGATTGTGTCGAGGACTAAGTTTTTGGTTGACTTTCTCGATCTGCCCGATCCGGACAGACTTATTGACAAAATGAGGTCTGAATTTCAATTAATCAAAAACTTTTTCTTTTTGACTGACTTCTAGTCTTTTCCATTGAGTGGGGGACAGAAGAGACGGGTCTCACTCGCCTTATCTCTTGTGCACAACCCTCCGCTACTTGTCTTGGATGAGCCCACAGTTGGAACTGATCCCGTTCTTAGAGAAAGGTCTGAATCAATCATTTAACCATATTTTAGAGGTCATGTACTTTAAACTTTTGACTCAGAATTTGGGAACATTTGGTTATTCTGTCCAAAAAGGAGTCGACGACTATCATAATAACCACTCATTATATAGAAGAGGCCCGAAGAGCACATGTGGTAAGAGAGACAATATCTTAAAGGGTTTCCCCGAAGTCTATATTTAATCTAATTTATTGAGGTTTCACTTATGAGAGAGGGACAGCTATTGGTGGAGCACTCGCCTCAATACCTCTTAAAACATTTGAACGCACAGAATTTGGAAGAGGTATTCCTCAAACTCTGTAGAGATAACCCAAACAGAGCGGAACAAATGCCTCGAAACTATTACGACACCAAAAGTATGCAAACAACTGATAAGAACATTGGAAATGGAAATACAGACAAAACAAATAATTTGAATAAAAAGCCAGTCCATAGTGAGGTCAGGACTAAACATGTCAGCTCTCACTCAAGAATTTACAATCAAACGCATAAAAACTATATAAGACTTATTCGAAACAAACCGTAAGTTTTTAGAAATAAAAAAAATTAAGACATCTTTAACTAAAGGCTAGCATTTGTCTAACAAATAGTTTACTGATTTTTGAGACCGTTTTGCCCACAATTTGTGTTATTATCTTCTTTTTGTGTATCGGAAACAAACCCCATGGTCTGAAAATAGCCGTTTATAACGAGGAATACGAGGAAAAGCATTTGGCGAATAACAATTTGGTCATTCTTAGCGATGAATTCCTAAAATCAGTTCCCAATAGAACCATATTTTTTGTGAGTCTTTTATTAAATTTTTTGCTTAAATTTAATTGACTTTTGATTTTAGAAACACTTTGACTCAAATCAGTCGGCAATTGATTCGGTGATAGAAAACAGTGAGATATACGGAGCCCTCATTTTCCCCAAAGAGTTTACCGTCAGTTTAGGCCGAAGACTAACTGCCGGACATAAGGCCACCGATGGAGACGTCGAGAACAGCACTATCTTGTTCTTCGCCGACTTCACGGGTGACTTTAGATTTGATTTTAAATTTTAAATTTAATTTAATTTTCAAATCGAAAGACATGATTATCACCGAAACACTGACCCGAGCTCTGATCAAAGCTCAGTACAAATTTGAACAAACTGTGATCGAGAAATATATGGTGTTCCTCGATCAGTCCAGCAATACGACTGTCAAAAGGCATACCCGAGCGCTGGACCCGATCGTTAAGTTTGTGGATCCACCCATTTATGGCTCCATTAACCCGGAGTTTCGGGACTTCATAACTCCCGGAATAATACTGACAGTAATATTCGTTATGGCAATGGGTTTGACAGCACTTTCTCTGGTCATTGAGCGCAAGGAGGGAACGATGGAGAGGACACTCGTCGCGGGCATCAAACAACACGAGATCCTTCTCTCACAAGTCATACTCCAGTTCTTTATTGTCATTCTTCAGACGGCCTTAATGTTGATCTTCACTTTCATTGTGTTCCGGATGCAAAATAAGGGCAATTTTGGTCTAATAATCTTGATAATTTTACTCCAGGGACTAACCGGAATGTGTTATGGTATTTGAAATATTGGTTGAAATTGAATTGAAAACTAATTTTTTATTCGTTTCTATTTCTTGAGGTCTTATGATATCTGCGATATGTAGTGACGAGAACTCAGCGATAATGGCATCCCTGGGCTCTTTCTACCCGTATTTTCTTCTGTCGGGCATTATTTGGCCGCTCGAAGGAATGCCATACGGAATACGAATATTTAGTTATCTTTTACCACAAACTCTTCCGATAATATCATTGCGTAATATAATGCTGAAGGGCTGGTATGTAAGCCATCTGTTTGTTTACTTGGGCTTCGTATCGACAATAGTCTGGATGTTTATATTCTTATCCATTGCCGCACTTATACTGAAGTTTAGAGATAATCCATATTTTCATCACATCTTTAATAAATAACATCAAGTTTTTGATAAAAAATAAAGTTTTTTCTCATATTTTCATTTGATTTCTAATCCTTTATGTGATTTCAATGAGACTTCAATCAAAAACAAAACTTATCTCAATATTATGTGAATTGGTTTAATGGTTTTCATATCAAATGAACTGAAAAAAAAATTCAATTCTTATCTCAAAAAAATAATTTGCATTAAAATCGCTTCAATTTCACGGACAATGTGTGGAAAGTTAACACTCTTTTAATAATTAAACCATATTTTATGGTTTGTGTAGTTTTTTTAATAGAAAAATAATTTTTCACTTTTGATTGACGTAAGGTCTTTGAGAGTAATATCGTATAGTATTTCATTGATTTCTTGTGTTATCTTTCATTTGAATATTAATTTATTATTGGATTCAATGGGAGAACTAATTCATTTTCATTGAGTATTTAACTCCTTTTTTATGTCAAATCCTTTCAGGCATTTAATGGATTAAAACCTGGTTTTGCTTTCCCTTTGGTTTTCACTTTTCTTTTTAAGGTTTTCCTAATTTTTTTCATTACATATTCCGATTGATTAATAGATTATAAGTTTTTTTCAAATTATTTTTATATTATGATTAATTTGTTGCCAATTAATGGGTTAATCCTTATTAATAACTCCTTTATTTTAATTCAATTTATTCTTCAAATTTCTTTTGCTGTCATTTCAATCAAGTGATGAATGCCTTAATGAGTTTTGAGTGATATTTGATTTGATTAGAAATCAATTTATTTGAAAGCATTTAACGAAATCCAAAGCAATTGATAATAAATTTCGATATTTTTTATGATTTCTCAAAATGAATGCTATTTATGTCGTAAAATAACTTTTAAAACTCTTTAAATCATATGCGATGGTCAAGATGTTTGACATGAACAAGGTCATCTTATCAGACATTTTAATTGATGCCATTAAAGGATTTGATTTATATATTTGATTGGATTCAAAAAATGATTTCTTATTCGCATTTGATTTCATATATTTCTCTTTGAAACTAATTTTTTGTTTGATATCCACTTGAAAGTGACTCTCATTTAAATAGTAAACCAGCAAGTTTCTCTACAAAAAAAGAGGCGAAGAGACTAGTTGTCTAATAGTGGTAAACTGTCCTTGGGCACAGGAATGTATGGATGAAAAAATATTCTAGAATTAAAAATCAGATTCAGTCATTAGATGTGCTTTCATTTTGAGTGAGTCTTACATCAGGTTTTTTGATCATAAACTCTGATTATAGTATTAATGGTATTCTTAGTTTTTTTGGAAAGCGTTGGGAAAGCGTTTTTCTAGTCAGGTCTGGTCCCCCAACAAAGACCCGGTTCGTCAAAATTTTGGACACGTTTCACATCTTAAGAGAACTTTCAACTCTAGCAGAAAAAAAATTGATTCTCAGTAGAGATTTATGCCTTACTTATTGGTAAAAACTGCTAAGATACTTTTAAAAAACAACTTTAGAGATAATTTTAAAAAAATTGTTTTTCTCTCTTCGGACGGGTATATAAGGAAAGGCAGGAGTGGTTAACATCACATTCGATGAGAAAAAGTCTTTAATTAGAGCACTATTTTAGAGAAGACCTAAAAAGACGACACAAATGAAAATTTTGGTAATTTTTGAGACTTTCTTTCGGTTTTCTCTTCTCTCAAAAACTTTTAATAACTTTTCTTTTGATTCAATTTTTGAGACATTTTTTTCAACTGATTTTCAATTTTTAGTTATTGACAGCACTCTTAGGAGTGGTGTTCGCCGCCAACCAAAAGACTGTTCAGAAAAGAATTGGTCGTCAGTTAGTCCTCGACGACGGTCTCGGTTTGACTGTCAGTGATGTTAGCGATTTGAGTGGTGGACAGTATGTCCTCGTTTTAGATGACAATCTCAGCGCTGGACAATTGGCTGCCGGCGGCGGATGGGGTCTCGTCGGTACCAACGCGCAGAATAACCAACGAGCAGGTTATGGACAGGGAAGCTATGGAGGCGGAGGCGGAGGACACGGCGGTGGCAACGGTGGAAACTACGGCGGCGGTGGAAACTACGGCGGCGGTGGAAACTACGGCGGTGGTGGAAACTACGGCGGCGGTGGAAACTACGGCGGTGGTGGAAACTACGGCGGCGGTGGAGACTACGGTGGAAACTATGGCGGTGGTGGACAAGGCGGCAACTATGGTGAAGGAGGCTATGGACCAGGAGGAGGAGGAGGGTACGGACCAGGAGGAGGAGGAGGAGGCTATGGACCAGGAGGAGGAGGAGGGTACGGACCAGGAGGAGGAGGAGGGTACGGACCAGGAGGAGGAGGAGGAGGAGGGTACGGACCAGGAGGAGGAGGAGGGTACGGACCAGGAGGAGGAGGAGGAGGAGGAGGAGGGTATGGACCAGGAGGCGGCGACTACGGTGGCCATGGACAGGGCAACAATGGCCATGGTGAAAGAGGATATCCCCGTGGATATCCCCGACCAGGTGTCCGACTTTTGAGTTCCGTTTCTAAACCTCTCTCGACTTCAGTGGTCAAACCACTCACAACTTCAGTTATAAGTCCGCTCACAACTTCTGTGGTAAGCCCTCTCACCTCTGTTGCGAACAAAGGTTTGGTGACAATCAATGGCATCACTTACCAACTCGTCTAAACCCTGAGCCAATTCAGCAATTCTGCTCAAAACTCACTAAAAATTAATTTATGTTCATTTGATTTGAAAACAAAGAAAATCTAAAAAATATCCGAAAATTTGTATTTCAATAGTTTTTTGTTAACTATTTTTTTATGACTTGAAATATCATTAAATGTTTTAATTGAAGAAAATTTCGTTTTTATTAATTTCGAGACAATATGTGAACGTAATTAGAAATAAATATCTTGTATGAAATAATCTTGGCACAACTTCAATTGGATAGAAGTTGTTTTCTAAATTTCTTAATACAAATAAATTATTGACACTTTATAAATGAATTGATGTATATTTAAAAGAGTTTATCAAAAATTATCTTGCTTCAATTTTGATACGCCAGGTAATTCGGTTATTGATTTCTTTAATTTTGATGTAAGTACTTCTTTGTGAAGTTTTTGCAATAGATTTGTTTCACTCTAAGAGCCGGTCCCAGCCTTAACACTATGAGAGGCCCATTCGTAAGAATTCGAGACATTCCGGTCAATGATCTATGAAATCGCAATGAAACTTGAAAAATATATGCATGGTTAATGTTGGATGATTTGAAGGCCTTGAACAAATAAGACTGACTTGATTTAAATTTAAAACCTGACCGTAAATATCGTTATCTTTAACCGAAATGAAAAACAAAATCTAAATCCAATTCAATGTCTGTTTGAAAGTTAAAATTCAAAATTAATTAAAAGTTTTATTTAAAACTAAATTTTAAGACTATTTTATTATTTTATTGCGATTTGAATATAAAAATCTAAATAAATATTGAATTTAATAGTGTTTTGGTTTAAATAAGTTTCTTTGTTATCAATAATATCTGAATCATTGATATTTCAATTTAAAGCTAATTAGTATTCAATAGAGTTGGCCATAAAATGTTAGTCCTTTGGCAGACGGTCTTTGTTTGACATGAGAACACATTTATAATTAAAAAAAGATATCATTTAAATGTTTATCTTATTTTTGTCCAAAAAAATAATTTAATCTTCAACAGATATTTCAAATTGTTGTCTCCCTGAGCCGTTTAGTAAAGTAATTGATGGAAAAAAATTAATTAAATTCAATAAAAAAAGTTAACTTAAAATTCAATTGAAGTAAATCTCAAAAGTTTTTGGGTTTTACTTCAGACGACTCCTGCGTTTTCCCAAAATGTTTATTAATTTAATATAAAGACCGCCCTTAAGATCAATAGCTATTTTTCGCCCTTTCTCTCAATGCTTAAACTCCTGGAGCTCTTCAGATAATTAATTTTTTGATAAAATAAAAGTAGTGTTAAGTTCATTACCAATAGTAGCGAACAGATTATAAAATCAGATAAAGTTTTGTTCAAAATCCTGAAAATCCAAGGCTTTAAGAAACTGTATATAAAGAGAGGATAACTCACTTCTAATTCACATCACTTTAGAACTGCTTTTATTAGAAAAATATCTTTTGATTTCAATTTTCAAAATCAGTTTTAATCTAAAACTCTTCAAAAAATGAAACTTTTGGTAAGTCTTTCGATTAGAGACTGATTTCTATTTCTATTTGAATCAATTTGTGTGTCAACTAAGCAATCAATTTAACCGATACATCATTTTTCCAGATCCTCGCTGTTCTTCTCGGAGTGGCCGTCGCTAACCCAAGTGTCGGTTACGGAGGATGGGGTTCCCGAGGCATCGGAATCGGCGGATTGGGTGTTTCTACCCTCGGAGGTTGGGGCTCAAGAGGTCTCGGATTGGGTCTGGGTGGATGGGGCGGTCGATCTATCGGATTGGGTCACGCCGGTTTGAGCGGATATGGTCTGGGTGGTCTCGGAGGATGGGGCGGTCGATCCATCGGATGGGGTAACGCCGGTTTGAGCGGATATGGTTTGGGTGGTCTCGGAGGATGGGGCGGACGATCTCTCGGCCTTAACACTGGTCTCGGAGGATGGGGTTTGAACCGAGGAATCGGTCTCGGAGGCTGGGGGGGAAGAGGTTTGGCTCACGCCTGGTAATTACCTCTACCAACAGCTAAAAAAATACCTTTTTTTTCTAAAATGTCATCAAATTCTCAAAAATTTCAAAATTTTATTCATAAATATAATGCGATTTTCAATTGAAAGCTAAAAATCTATAAAAATAAAAACATTTTTTATTTTAAATTCAATTTTTGTTATTATTATTGAAAAAACTTGAAATTGATGTATAACTGAAGTGTGCAAACCGTTAGGACTAATATGTATAGCAATAGATAATATAGAATACCATTTGATATCAATATGAATGGCAGCGCTTGGAGTACCCCAACTGCCCAAAAAATATTGAATTGTTTTCTCTTGTAATCAATTCCATGATTACAGTCGAATATCTGAGGGACTGTCAAATCGGTTGAATAATATTGGGCTAACTTTTGGTCTTTATTTCTATACAATTGTTGTAACCACTCCTCTAACTGACTGTCCGTTTCTGGCAATTCATTTACATTAATGTATTTGACATGAATTTCAGCGTTTTTGTGATAACCACTGAAATAATCTGAAAGACATTCCGTTATTATAATAATAAAAGAGAATTTGAGTTTCGTTTTACCCAAAATAGACGGCGACGACTGTCTCCCATCCGTTCCTCTTGTGTTTGGATAGAGAATAGTTATGTCGAGAATACCGTTAAGTCTGTCCTTAAAATGTTTTCCAATTGTTTTGAATGCTTGCGATCGAGGGGTCAGTAGGTGTTGATAGGGTTCGACACCTGATTTCTTGCAATACTCTTCGCTTTTCTCAATAACGGAAGGATAGCATATATCGTAAAAAGTTCCCTCAGGGAATAATAATATCCAGGTCTGAAAAAAATTATCAAATGTGAGGCTGTGCTCTGTATAAGTCTTTTGTATATAAACTATATTTTTTTCTGATTCGTTGCGTTTCTCATCAAAAGAGTATTTTTTGTCTTAATATCTATAATTGAATTTCAGTTATTGAGCGGACAGTTGTTCGCAATTACTGTTTGGGCGGACACAGCATACAAAACACAGAACATTAGCTGAGCCTAAGATTTGTTATGGATTTCCTCTTTCTCTCGAAGGGTTCGATATATTGTGTCTAAAAATATATGATTTTCTCTTTTGATTCGATGTCTGACACAATACTCACAGGAATATCATTATCCCTGAGATGGTTGAGTGTTGTGGTCATCTGTTTTGGCTCGAATTTACCCCACTTTCCACTCTTAACGTAAAAGCACGAGTGCTGTCAACACATATCAAAAGAAATTTTCAATTAATCAGATTTTTGTTGGATTTCGTGTATGTTTTGTGCGGTTTAATAGTTTTCGATCAAAAGACACGAAAAACACGAAAACTAATGTTTTGATAGAAATATGCGATTCTTTACCATAAAAAATGTGTAACCAATGAGTGGTATGTACTGAAAGGGTTCTTTGGTAACGTATCTGAGCCTGGACAGTTTGCCCAACTTCTGGACCATGAATTCCAAGTTAATGAAATCGACACCGCACTGGTGATTGCATAAGCCAAGTATGTTATCGGTACTCGAATCCGAAGCCAACACTTTTTCAATGTCTCCAAAGATTTTAATCTGATATAAATTAACGAAAACTGAATCATTTGTTTTGAATAATTCATTAAAACTTTTTTATTTTTAGCTCTTTTTGAACGACATTTACCTGTACTCCAGAATACGCTTCCAAATAGAAGATGAGGATTGAGTGGAATAACCCAAAGATCTTATCATTCAATTCATAATATAATTTGTTTGAAATCCTTTTCACTATAATTTGATTTAAAAATAAAATTATGTTATAAGACGGGTATCCGATGTACATAATGAGGATGAGGAGGGTCGCCCCCACCCGTCGAAGCCTCCAATAAAGAGATGATTTTTCTCTAGAAGGCATTATCATGCTCAATTTATTTTACTTATTCTCATTGTTTTCAAATATATTTGAATTCACACGTTTTTCACTCAACTTTTTAATTACAAAACCATATGTTTTACAGGATTTACAGGATATGATTCAATGCATTATTGGAAATATGATAAACATTTTTATGTAATAATTAAATTTGAGATTGATCAACAATTTTTTTTATTTTAACCATGATAAATCTTCTCATTTTTCTAAGAAAAGCCTCTGATTGATCTAATAATTAGAGTTATATTTTCCTAATTTTTTTTACTCATTTTGGAAAATATTCAAAAATTTATTTCAAAGGATTCGGATTTGAATTTAATTAAACTAAAATTTTTGGAAATTATTTAAAGAATTCCTTAAATTTTTCAATAATTATAAAAATCGTTAGAATGTGAGAAGAATTTAAGTGTTTTTCTATTTGATTTGATTCTTGTAACAAATCCCGAATACGCGAAACATCTGTTTTGTTTCAGACGGTCCTAGATTGTTTTATGTTAATGTCATCGAGTTATTAAGATATCAAAAACAAGAGTTGTGTTGCCATATGACTAATAATGTCTGATAGGGATAAATGTTTCCACAATTTTGGGCCAAACATTAATATAACAGAAAGTGATTTGCATTGAAAAATCATTTGTCAGATCAGAGGCAAAGGGGGGACACAGAGTAGTGCTCAACATATAAACCATTCAATCGACTGAATGGATGTATTGCTCAGAGTATTGCGAAAAACAAGAGACAAATATTCAGAATTAGTATTTGGATAATGTTTTTCGCTCGGGTAGAGACCAGAACACAACACAATATACTGAGAAGAGTCTGGAAAAGGAGCGAAAATTTTTTGGCCAATTCTTTTGGGAAATATTGTTTTACAGTGAAATACAATCATCAATCATATGGTGAATAATAGAGACCTGTGCCGAGACTGTGAAATGTTTTTTCATTAAATTAAATCAAATTAAGTCTTTCCCATTGCGTTGTTATTCTGTACTCTAAACCCTGTGCTCAAGCGATTGGGTTTTGAAAACCTTTCGCTTAATCTTTGTTTTGAATCAAACGTTTTTTTTACTCGAAATTAATTTCAATTTATTTTTTTGAAATTTAATAATAAAGTGTTGTTTCCTATGAAATGGTGTTTTGGAGGGAATTCCGTAGCAAATTGATGGCCGAAAAATTTAATTCCCGAATAATTTTATGCAAATTAAGTCAACCCTTTCCACGTTTTGGCGAACCTTTCCCTTTCGTTATTAACTAATTTACTGTAAAAAATCGACTGAAGTTTTGGGGAACGAAAAATTGATACACATTTGCATGTTATCTAAATTAAAGTATTCTAGGCAATCAACTATAACTGAGTAAGGCACAGAAACGCTGATTGATAACTCATCCATCAATGTGTCAGTCAATGAGATACACAAAAAGGCTTTTTCATTGAATTTTATGATCAATTCGTAGCCTATTTTGTGACTCCTTTCCCCTTCATTTGATTCAAATATAAATCTCATTCAGAGGTTTGTATTGAAAGAAGTTTTTTATGTAGTTTTAGAGCAGAGACTCCTTTGAATGCACTACTGATCCAAAAGGAAAGGACTGTTTAGGAGGAGTAGTCGTACAACAGATTCTGTTGTATTGAATCGCAATCGCATTGAAACCAATTTGGGGTAAAATATTGGGAACGGATTTTAACAGCGAATGCAACTCTGATTTTGAATGAATTTTTTTTCGCTAGAATAAATTGGAAACAAGATAATTATACAAGGCTATTACTTAATCCAATTATCTAATTAATTAATTCAATTAAAAAAGTCAAATGAAATAATGAGTGGTATTTGAAATTCAAATGAATTTCAAGGATTTGATTGAAATGTTTTATAATTAAAATGTCGTACAAAACAAAAGGACTTTTGAATTATTAGCGACTGTTTTGGTGAAAACAACGGGAAAGTAATGTATCGAAAGAGGTTTTTAATAAACAAAATGCCTTTTAATTAAAGTATTTATTAAAATATATATTTTGAGGACCGCTTCAAATGTTTGCCTTTAATTAATCACTTGATTCGCATCGAAAGCAAGACATTCATTAAAAGTGATGTTTGGCTCAAATATAAGTGGAATTAATTTTATCCGAAAAATATTTTCATAACTTTTACTGCTTTTCGTGAACACAGAATGAATTTCAACTCAGGATTTAATTGGTTTGCATACCAGAGGACAGACTCACTAAAAAAACTTTTCAACTGACTTTTGCTTAATTGATATTCAAATTGTTTTGAAAGTGAATCTGATATTTTTTTTATGTGATATCAAGTAACTTTGCTCTTGGAATTTGAATTCTTTATGAATAGAAAGCCTTATGTGAAGTAACTTAAGTTGAAATGAAGTGGAAATTCTGTTGAGACAAAAATCTCATCCTTAATATGCATCAAATTTTTTTGTCCGGTAATATATGATGGATGAGTCGTTTTTTGCATACATATTAACTGCTGTTTTGACTCTCTCTCTCTCTCTCTCTCTCTCTCTCTCTCCCTCCCTCCCTCCCTCCCTCCCTCCCTCTCCCTCTCCCTCTCCTGTCAAAAGTTGAAAGTTTTCTTAACTTTTGTGACATTTAATGCATTTTTCACAACATATTAGATGTGAAGACATTAAAAGTGATATCAAGTTTCGTAACAAAAATGTGATAATCATTATCTATTCATAAATCTTTTGAATATTTGATTCCAAGCTATTTTGAAATTCAAAGTTTTATCTGTTTTAAAAAATTTTAGATTTTATCGATTTTCCACTGAATTGAAAAAGTAATTGAAAACTGATTTTTCAAGAGAGAAAAATGTCGAAAATAAAGGATAATATCATAATATGATAGAATGAAATATGAATTTTCATTTTTGTTCTGATACTTCTTCGTACAGGAAATTAACGGATCGTTCGCTTAATTCGTTTTTCTTCTCTGTTTTCAGTCGTTTTCTTCTTATAAACAAATATTGAGTTCAGAGACACAAAAACATAACGTTTTTAATACATTATATCCGAAACATATTAAATAAGTTTTAGTAACGGAAATAAAAAACTATTTATATATCAAAACTCTTCCATCAAATGCGATATCAAAACATTAGATGAGTATAAAAGTCACAAAAATGTGATTCATTTGTGAGCAAAAAAGTGAAGACTGAGCTCTCGTTTGGCACTCAATCCAAACTGGAGGAGAGAGAAGGGGAGAGGGTGAGAGGGTGAGAGAGAGAGAGAGAGAGAGAGAGAGAGAGAGAGAGAGAGAGAGAGAGACTAATAAAAATAGTGGAAAAGAAAAAGTTTAACCAAACGCTCAATGCTTTGGGTTTTGAATGATTTCATTTCTGGTGTGACCTAATGGTTGACCCCCACAACCATAAATCAGGGCATATGTCATATTGTATATATGTATGTCCTGTCTCTCTGTTCACTGCATTAGAGCTCAGGACTATTTTCAGAGAATATTTTTCATTTTGATTGTCTACTCCTCAGTCATTGAGTTTCCCTCTCCGATGACTCTCATCTCTCCCTTACTCGCCATATATTCGATGTGCGCTCAGATGGCTGTCCCTAATATCTAATGGTTTTAATGTGCACACAATTGGGGCCAATATTTTGCATATTCTTTGCGGCCATTCGTTTGAATTGAGTTTCAATTGATGTTAGTTTTGAAGTCAAATCTATGTATACTTTTGGGTGATTTCCTTTCCCTTTGAGTCTGTATTTCACTCTTTCCTCTCAATTTTGTGATCAATTATACGTTTGTATCCAATCTATTGTGTGTCTGAATTGCATTACATTTTTCAATATAACTGATGAATGACTTCAAACGAATGAATACTTGATTTTATATTCACTTCCTTTCGAATAATTAATAATATTTTGAAGTCTATAGTTATCTATAGATATATATATAATATTTGCTTTTGATTTAGTCTATCGTTAATGTTATTCAGTGGAGTATTTTTGCGATGAAAGTCATGAATCAAATGAATTATTTTCGACTTATTATTGAAAAACTTTTTTGTGTTGAAACTAAAGTTGATTTGAGTCAATAAAACGCAAGAAAAGTAAAATTGAAATAAATTTTGTTTTTGAATTCAAGAAATTCTTTGTATAATATTATGTGAGAAAAGAATTTGAATAAAAAAATAAATTAAATGAAAAAATGAATGAATGAAAAGAAAAGATGAAAAGTAAAGCAAAAATTAGAGAAAGTGTTTCATAAGTCTGTAATTTGAAGAAAAATATAAAGAATTTCTTATTTTACGACAAATTTTGTCTGACATTAAATTTATTCACAATAAGTAAAGTCAAAGAATTTATTCTTCAAATATATTCCATAAATAGATATATTATTTATTCTGAAATAAATTTCATATAATCTGCGATTTTTGCACATTTATGTCAGTCATTGCGTTTCAGTCGTACTCAACATAATAATAGTCATATTGTCTGTCATATGAAATACGAAAAGCAAAAGCAAAGTATGATTTTCTCATCTGTTATCTCAGTTGAGACAAAAGGCAGTTATTCCGAACCTTTTCATTATTTATATATTTTTAGCCAATTCTCTAACACTTATTTGGAGATATTATGGACATAAATGTCTATTACTGAACACTTTCGATGTATTGACCGCTTCTCTCTCTCTCTCTCTCTCTCTCTCTCTCTCTCTCTCAACTCATCCAATAATAGTAATAATCCTTAGATTTATTTGTGGAGCAAAACAAATATGTTTTCAGTGATCATAAGAATTGAACATTAGGTGAAAAACAAAAACCTCTCACAGTTTATGAGCGCAAATGAAATATGAAGTAATGAATATTAGAGATAATAATTCAATTATTTAGTGATGAAAATCACATCCAATAATAAATTCAATGCTTTTTCCTTAATTTAATGATTTTTTTCTCGGAGTTTCTCTCAAATTAATGTTTGAATTGAAATAAAATATGACTTTTTATACAATAATTCAAATGATCTCAAAGTCAGGAAAAATTCAATTAAAATGAGTGAAAGAAAAGTTTATTTCGACTGAAATCCTGTAATAAGTTTAAGTCTTAATGTTTTGAAGTGATGTTACGACAGAGAAAACTGACTCAAAATCAAATGTAATCTGAGTTAAGGCAGAAACACATACACAAAAACTGCACAGCATTAGAGAGGAATGGGTGAGAGAGAGAAGAGGCAAACGAATTATCATAAAGAGTCAGACATTTGAGTGTTTGACTCAATTAATAATATATCTGTGCCTTCAGTTTCTGTAGTATTAATAATACAAATACTCTGAGAATACATTCGTAGACATTAAGGATCAAAAACTTTTCTCTTATTCTGTCTTTTGATTCATTTTTTATCGCATTTGCCATTCGCTCGACTCATGAGTTACTACTACTCCTCTCTCTCTCTCTCACAAGTTATAAGTCGGCGCTTCTCTTATTATAAGATTATTATTATTTCTGCATTTAATAAGAAAATTAAGAGGACTTACATTTGTCTGTCACTCCATTCGGCTCTGACTTATGCGATGTAATGATCCTCAGAATTGAGGACAGGGTGTGCTCTCAGGGAGACTTCTACGAGTCTTTTAGTGACTATTCCACTGAAAACTAATCATTTTGAAAGTCAATAAATTGTTGCTGATTCATACTCTAGGTAGTTTTATGTCGACCAGTTTAATCTAGGCTCTAAATCGACGTTATGGTGTGCACCACTGGTTTATGGCTTGGGTTGTGACCCAATCCCCATCTAAACAACAAATTAATGTAATGCCAATAATCTGCTATTTTTCTCAATATTCTGAGCGAAACTCTCCATCACTTACTCTGTTGTCTCAACTCTTCCATTGGATTCCTGTCTCTCATGAGTTAACTCATCGATGACTGCGATCCCAATCTCTATGGAAACCGAAGTTTCATAAAACTCTTTCGTCTTTGTATTGACTCCCAAACACTTTTCATGACTAAAGTGACACAAAAATGCCTTAATTTTCATTAGTGTTTACAATAATGTCTTAGATCTCAATATTTGATGAGAAAAACAAGTATATGATAAGTCAGCGAAGTTATCTAGATAATTTAGTATTGACCCAATTATTTTTTCAATCAATATTCTAACCATTTCTGCACAGTATTCATAATATTTGAGAAAAAATTTAATTCAAGAGTTAATTATGAAAACAGACTCATCTGAATCAGTTCCTAATCTTCACTACTACTTGATCTTTAATTTAATGTCTTTATACGGTTTAAGTCATTAAGTGATACTTTAAAAGCAGACATTCTTTTGTTCCTCACTTTTATCAAACATTTCTAATGGTTTTCATGAATTAAGTTTTGAATGAATTGATTAAAATAGAGACTATTTTAAATAGACTTTAATTTTCAGCTCAAATTCTTAATAACAATAATTTGATTAAATGTTTGACAAAAATAAAATAAAATGAAGAAAAATATTTGTTCCGAATTAAGATTAATATCCTGTGATGAGAGCCAAGAGTATTATTTTGATGACTCTTCAGATGGAAAATACTTTGATTTTGAGACTCAATCAGAAAAGTGTCTCATCTTTACTGAAGACTATTTGTCAACAAAAGTGAGGTTTTCCTAAAATTTTTTCCGCTTTTTCTTAAGTGAGTCTATAAATCATTGAATCATTAGTCGATTATAACAAATAGAGTGGAAATTATTGAATAGAAATAAAATTAATAACAATTTTTCTTTGAATCAAAGGCTTCAGTATAGGAGTCATTACCATAGAAAGCAATTAAGTGTTAAAACAATTAGAGTTTGAGAAATGATTTATATTTTATTGGAAAAAGTTTAGCACAAAAAAAATTGTTGAGAAGTAATAACTTAAAAGTATTTCTTCTGAGACTCAGATTTTCTTTTGAGTCAACTCTCCTTTAGATTCAATTTTCGGAATTAAAATCCATTTAAGTCTCAATTGACTCGAGTTTTGAAGGCTTTTAAATAAATCGAAAAACTTTTTATAACAAGATCATTGACAGAGTAATGCATTACCAAGTGTTTCAATTTTGCCTATACCTTGCATAAAATTCCCTTGGACATTAAGTAAATGAATTTTTCCTTCACTTTAATGCAATACAAGTTTTTATAGATTTTGTTTGAGATTAAAGTCTATAAAAAGTCTATAAAATAACTATATTTTTGAATAAAACTTTAATTCAATTTCTATTGACATTCAAAATGTGCTGTAATTCAAACGAATTTCCCAAAAGGTTTGAGTTAAGCTACGAATGGACTATCTGTGACATCAACCAAAAGACTGACTCATTTGGTCAGTATATCAAAAGTGATGAATTCGGTCACAAAGACGACAATCTTAACAATTGGTCGCTATATCTGTACCCGAGAGGTGTCGATGAGAAGACCCGAGACTTTGTCGGACTCTTTCTCGAGTTTGGCTCAATTCTCAAGAGAAAGGTTTCCGTTGAATATCGGATATCCATAATAAGTGGCGACAAGTGGCGAGAAGTGGACGGTTTTATTGACCACTGCTTTACTTCTTACGAGAGTTTTGGGACCAAAAAGTTTATATCGAAGTCAAACTTCTTGAAAGAGATCCGCAATTCGAGCAAAAGTCTGACTATCAATTGTAATATCATTTATGAGTTCAACCGTCCCTTTCAAATGGTTAAACGCTTTGGTTCTTCATTTTGTCAATTGGTGTATACCGTTGAAGATCTGCTCGAGTTGTGGGACAACTGTTTCCTTGTAAACAATGGCAAACAACCGGTCAATGAGGATATGGTCCGATTATTGTCTGATTTAATTGAGAAAAAATCTCGCGAACTGAGGGACCGATTGGTTGGGATCGACAAATCAAATAACAAAGAGATGGAAGAGTTTTGTCGACAATTTGTTTCGTTAATCGACGAAAAGTTTCGTAGAAATTCGTTTAAATGAGTTTTCGTTAAAATTGTTTCAAAAATTAAATTAAATTTTATTTTCGTTTGAAAATTGAATTTTCTATTGAAGTAATAAAATAATATTTTTTAACTTTTTTTTTGTTTGAAAGTTATTATCGGAAAAAGGGCTGAAAAATAGCGAAAGTCAATGACTTGTGAGACAATTAGTTAAGGATTTTTACAGATAGGAGTCCTATCATAGGACCCAATGTTCAGAGCGGAGAGTCATAGACTGAAAGCGATTGAATCAATTCTAGTGATGACAAGAATTTTATTTTTCGGTTCACTTATTGTCAACTTTTAAAGTGATGTGAAATATGTTTATTATATTTTAGAACGTAATGGGTTTGGATAGAAATAAATTGATTCCTGCCCTAAATTTTTTAACATTTCAAACATTAATTTCCAACCAAAAAAACTTTCCCCTCTCCTGACTATCCTCATAAACTTAAACTGTCGACAATATAGCAAATTGAACTTGCTCTATTAAGGACTACAGGACTTTAGTAAGAGAGGAGATTTTTCTCCCTAATGAAACTCATCCGACAAATGCATTACTCTTTCAGTTTCATAGGAATTGAGTCTTATTTATGTTAATTCCGAAATCAATATAACACTGGAAAGAGATATACCGTATTATTAGACGTCAACCCATTGATAGACTGGTCTTAATATATAAGTCTATAGATATCTATCGGAGAAATCAAATGAGAAGAATAGCATTTCATTAGTAGTAGTACTTCACTCGTCGATAGCAAACATCTCTGTTTCCAATCCTCTCTCTCTTCCCTCTCCTCTCTGTTTGAAACTCTGATCTCATTCTTGTGTCTCTCAATATGATTGTTGACTTGTGGCGGTCCTCAACCGACTTCTGCACAGAATGAGTATTTTGGATATCCGTCAAAAATGTCTTATCGTTTATGTGAGTCAGTGTTAGCCACAGATAAGAGGACTACTTCTGCTCTTAGTTTCAGTGGAGAAGACGTATATTTGTACACAACTTATCACTGATAATGACGGCCACACCGGAGGCGACAGACCGTGAATTACTGACCCAATCCATAAGTGCTGTTCCTTTTAATATGTGATTAATTGAAAACCCATTTTCAGCACTATATCAGTCATGAGAACCTAGTTTTGTGATTAATTGACTTCTATCTTGCTCGTTTTTTTTAATAGACAGGAACACTTCAGAGTCGCATAATTCGCTGTTTAAAGTCATTCACTATTTTTATCACATTTTTTGAACAAAATTTCCGCGAAATTAAGTTTTTATTGTCTTTTATTGAAGAATATTATCATAAAAGACATAAATTATTTTCAATGAAATTATTATCAAAAAATTTTTGCGAATCTTTTCTGAATAAGAGTCTAATATCTGTTATAACTTTTACACTAAATTGAGTTTATTTTATGTGAATTTTTATTGAACTGAAAGATTATTTTTTCCCAAAATTAAGATAAAAATGTAAAGAAATTTGTTATTTATTTTTCATATAATAAACTGATTTTTAGACCAAAAAGATAGACAAAGAGTTTATAATTCACGTAATGCTTGAAATGGAGAATAAATCCATATTTATATGACTTTTGATAACAGAGCGGATCGTAAATACATTTTCTCTGTTTTTGTTCTTCAGTCAAATGGCTTACGACTATCAAAAGTATTACAAAAAGCAAATGTATGTCAAAAAAATATAATAAACTTATTATATAACATAAAATTCGTTGTAAACACTTCGGGGTATTTATTGAATGCATTTATTGGATGAGAAAGAGAAAAAAATGTGATATTTTGGCGCCTTATCTCTGAAAAAACGTCTCCCAATTCTCAGTACTTTCTCTCCGATAATAAAAATGAGAAACTCATAAAACATTTCTTATTTCATAAATAAAATCATTGATCGCAAGAAATGTTTCCCAAAATTTATTTTCCCTTTTCTTCTGAACGAAAGAAAGTGAGAGAAAAAAGTTTTTTAAATATTTATCCGTCGCCTGAAAATCGGTTTTAACTGCAAAGTCTTGGGAAGAGTGCAGCGGAGCTGAACATCGATGCCAACCATCAATTGAATGCTTTGAGGGGACCGACATATGAGAGCACAGGGAGTCGATATTTGTTAGTTTCTTTTTGACCAATATATGTATATATCGATCGTAAATATTTATTTTTGATGTTTTATATGAATTCAAACACAAATATAGTTTGTGTCATAGACTCTGCCATAAGAATAGTTACTCAACTCTCAAATCTCTGATAAGGGAAAGGGATAGGAGAACAATGAGCTACCAATCGATAACAAGACGAACTGGATTGTGATTATGAGACTCACGGAAGAGAGTATTGATTTGAATTTTGATTTTGTTTTTCGATTTAAAGTTGATTTCACTTCCATTTTCATCTTTTTATATGTTTTTTGAATTTTTTTTTCATATTTTCTGATATTATCTCATTTTATATTCAAAATTATTGATTTCTTTCGGCACAGAATAAAATGTTTTTCGTTATATTTTTTTAGTTTTCGAGATCAACTGTAAAACAAGACCTGAGCTGAAGAGCAGAGCCTTCGGAAAATCTTTTTATTTTTTGGCTAAAATCAAAACTCAGTGTCAATAAAGTCAAACCCAATATAAAGAAGTTTTTGTTTTTCTGTATATTTTATTGCCTTTTGAATGCGTTTTGAATATAATATTTGATATTTTGAAAGACAGGAAATCTTTTGAACTGTTGTTCGGTTCGGAAACTATTGAAAACGTCAGTCAAAAGATTAGATGAAAAGAAAAAAAACAGAATAAACACCAAAAATATTATTAGATTTTTGAATTTTTTTTCAATTCGTTTTTGATTCACAAAATCGTATCGTTTTTCTCATACATTGACTGAAATGTTGTTTTAAATTAAAAATTCAGAAAAACTGTCGGTTCGTTCGGATTATGAATTTTGATAAATGTGTGTAAAAGAGTGGAAATCGTATGAAATGCTATTTATTTGATTCAAATTCAAAATTAAATTATATTTTGGGTCGAAATGAGAGACAATAAAAAAATGTTTTAATGGCTTTCGATATAATATTCAGATATCTATTGAATGACACAAAAGAGTGAAAAACGCATTTAAAACATTTGTTATTAAGAGTTCATGTGTTTGTATGGATGTGGGGGCTTATGGCCCGTCCCTTATCTCTAAGTCTACCCATTCTCGCTGTGGGTCGTCTTGTATTATCGCTTATTTATCAGGCAAACTTTTTGTATTCTCATAAATATTTGTTCTAACTCATTTTTCACTTGCTCATATATTAGGATTAGCGAATTTGCCTGTTCCCAAAAGACCAAACTCATATTATTTATATTGTTCCCTGACCAATTTAATGAGAATAAATTATTATAAATAACAATAAATCAAATGAGAAACTGATTATTCAGTTTATATTTGCAATTTGAAGTTTGGTTGCTTCAATTAAGATTGCACCTTGGTTAATACTCGATTGCATTACTGGGTCCATTTGACAGACGGACTAAAGAAATGATTGACAAATCGATACATAAACACAAACTTTAGGTCCTGTTTCTCAACGATATTTATAAAGAGATCAGTTGTCGACATATTTTTGTCTCTAATCCTAAATCTTATTAGAGTTGTGTTCAGCCGACTGTCAACTGTCCGCCACTGATATTCCATAACAATTCAGTCCTTCATTTAATCCGTTTTTGTGTTTTTTGTTTCGTCCTTTCAGTCAAATACAGATTCAGACATAAATTCAGTGGAAAAGAGTCCGAAAATACAAATGAAATAAATGGGAAAACTTTGTATTCATTTTGATCTCCATTTCCCTATAGTCTTATCCTTCGGTTAATTCCTTTGATGTAAAAATTCATTCGGAAATAAAATCTGAATTATATTCTTGTGATAAGAATTAGGGTCTTATCGGAGACAAGAATATAAATATAGGAATTAGTTTTTGTTTTTACTTCAAATCTTATTATTATTTTGTCATAACTTAGAGTTTTGTTAACACATTTGTATCATAGGATAAAAACAAAAGAGATTTGAGTCGAGAAGAGAAGAGATCAGGAATTTATCGATACATTAGACACAGAAATGGCTTTTGTTTTGATACACAAAAATCAATACTTAGTCTCACAAAAAGTATTCGCAGGAAATTAGTTCACAAAATAATCGTATCATTGGTTTCGTATTGAAAATTAAATTTTCAAACAATAATTAGCGAAGAATTTCGAGTATTTTGTTATTGAATTTTGAAATTTTTCTGAAAAAGTTTGAGAAAAATGTGAAATAATTTTTCACTCATTGGATAGAAAATGAATGATCTGTCAAAAAATGAAATGAACAGCAAAACCTCAAAACAAAAAAGGCTGAAACACATGAGTAAAGTATTGGGTAGTACTGGAAAAATAGCAAAAACTAAGACATCAAACATAACTGAAAATAATATCACAAACAAAATGATGAAAAACATTTCAAACAATTTTTTATTGCTTTGGCTTTGAGTGCATTCAAAGGAATACAAGAAATAAATAAATCTTTTAATGCAATAAATATAAGAAATTTTTTTCCTATCGTATGAAATGACTCTTAAATAAAAAATAGAGATATTTATTAATGTCTTGAAATCAGTATTCCTTGTGTTCTGTATCTCAACGTTAGGATCGATACGAATAATGAACTTTCAGTTTAACAAAAGAATATATTTATTGTATTTCAGATACTATAAGAATAGGATGAGAGCAACTCCTTCTGCTCATCCAATTTTAATCAACACAATAGTTGTGTCATAGGATCAGATCCCAAGCAATTACTTTCCCTCTCATTCCTATCCCCTCTGAAATCTCTTTATTTTTTACTCAGATTTCGATTTATTTCGTTTTAGATCTCAATTCAATCCTTAAATAAGAATCGAATACTTTTTTCTGAAGACTTGCAAAAGAGCATCAAAACAAAATGACCTAGATTGTTGTCATACTTGCAAGACAATCACATTTAGAGCAGAAGTGAATTTAATTAATTCAGCTGAGAATCGTTCCTTTGATTCCATTCAGGGTAAAGCTGTTCTCGTTTGAGATACTTATCTTGTTAAATTTTCTGCTGATGTCTGTCTTTTACTCCTTTAAAGAAAAACTAATGTTTTTGATGTTTTGAATCATTACATCAAAGTTTGAATCGAAGCCAATTGTAGAGCAGTTAATACACAGTGTTTTGCCTCCATTTCCACATTTTCTTTCTATTATTCTCTCCCTTTTTTCTGGAGCACTGCCTCAACACTGTTGTCTGTCCCCTTATTTTCTTGGATCAGACTCTTATTGTTCTGTTGACTGAGTTTTTTGAGGAAAAATCTGCGGAACTGATAATGAAATGATATATCGCTGAACAATAGAGACGAAGACCTAAACCAAAAAAATCAATTTAATAGGAATTTTAGTTTCATTTTATAGCATTTAGTTTCACTTTTCTTATATAATAGTCAATACAAAAGCAATTTCTTATGATTTTCTTCTCTTTTTTTTGAAGACGAAAAACATTTCTCATTTTCAACTTAAGCCAAAAGATTATTTTGAAACAACGCTTGGATTTTCGCGCTTGGTCATTTTTTGAGACTAATTATCAGCTCATTAGTGATAAAGACATTAGCAGACGATATTTGATATCAAATTCAAGAATAATTCAAATTTTGTTTTAATGATGTTTTTGTTGTATGTATTTTATAGACCAAAATGAGTTAATATCGATTAGAAAAATGTCTATTTATTGCTATAATTATGTCTTTCATTCAAACAAATAACTTAATGGAAAAGTCAATCAGTATTTTTCCAAACAGTCTCTCTATTAATGAATAAAATTATAATAATTTTTATATTTTTTGGTTCAATATATTGACTAAACTTTTTATTTATTCCCCTCTAATATGACATAAATATTGGATAACAAGGAATAGGTATAACTTTGTGTCTGTGTTTTTGTTGCCTATCATTACTATTACTACCATTCATGTGAGTGATAGACAACTAATATAATAATAAATATAAGTCTAATAGCGCTTAATATCAATAGTTTGGGTAAAAACAAAAACCTCTTCCCATAGTATTGGTTGCCATCAATCATATTCAACATTCATTTGATGTCAAATCTATTTTTAAATAACTTCTGTTTTGTATTCCAGACCTGTTGTGGTCTATACTATAGTTATTATAGAGAGTGTTATCTGAAAACTTATATGAAAACCACTAAAATTTGTTTGAATATAAGAAAAAGTTGAATCTTAATATGAAACTCAAGTTTTAATCAAACTTTGATTCAGACTTTTATATGTTTTTAATTAAAAAAGAATTAATTAAAAGGTAATACAGTCTTCCAGTTCTAATCTTCGATGAAATAAGTCATTCAATATGTAAAACATTTTCTATTAATCCCTCAGAATCTGTAGTGAAATATAACTTTGAGTTTGTTTTGCATAAAAAAGTTTTTAATTTAACCGAAAATACTGTTATTCAAAGTCTAATCTGTTTTATATGAGAACCGAATCTCTAATCAATTAATTGGAAAAACGCTTTTCATGTGATATCAGTCTCTGACGGCTTGATTCCTGAACTTTGATTTGGATTTTTATTTTGTTTTTGTTGTTAACAACTATTTTAAGTCTGAAATCCGTTGATATTTGCCGTTAAATTAGGTAATGGATTGATTGGTAGCGCACTTCACAACTAATAACAGTAAAGACTTGTCTCTGTCTGTACCCACTCTTCAGCAAAATTACTGTTAATTTGAATTTTTGTATTTTGTTTCTGACGTTTATAATCAATTTGAAAAGAGAAGAGACGATATACGAGTGCCGAACAGAATTGTGAATCACTCCTCTCATATGCAATACGGCCTTAAAGATAGTTTGGCTTTCAATTAGTGGCGTTCCTCTGATTATATATGAGCCAAAAGTTTTGTCTGTATTTTAATTAATTTTCTATAACATCCGCGAAGTCTATGGGCTTTCCGTAGCGCACAGACTTCTTTTCTCAATTAAGGGTTTCTGAATATATTCTGTGCGCTATTTTTCTCCGAAAGCAAAGATTTAATCCCTAAATACAGACCAGAATCACATTTTGCGATGAATGGACAGAATTTAAGTAGGATTTTGTCGGCCAAAAAGGTTTTCCTCTCTTTTTGAATGACTAATTGAATGCAAATTAATTTCTGATTCAAAACATCAGAATTTCATTCATTTGTGTCTAATCTCCAGAATTGCAGAAAATATTTTCGGACAGATATTTGAAAAATTTCCAGAATTTTATCGATTTTTTTACCAACAATTCGTTTGATTGAGTCATAGATTTGTTATTCAAATATACGTTTCATCCGATTATACATTAAATTCAATTGAAATGATTGATCAACGAATCGATTTGTTGTGAGAATCCACTAAAATATTCATAAGAATCGGTTGTTTGTCGTCCAATGGATGAGATTCTGCATAACTGGTTGTGCAGATGTCTGTCCCCTTCCAGTGTCTATCCCATGCGTTGATCAAAGTGTCTGAGCTGTCAGTGTTTGCCAAATCCTTTAATACCGATTCAATTAGTGAAATGACTACTAAAACACACATTTCTTCGCCAAATAAAATATAAGACTATTTACTAAACACTTATTAAATAATTAATTATTTCATTATTTAAACACAACTTAAGATAAACTTTTAGTAACTTTTTATTACATTTGTATTAATTTATTTGTTTTACTCGACTTTTGATTCACGAATTGTTATGAATTGCTTTTACTTTAATTAGAAAATAATTTTATTTATAATTTTGAACAAAAGTCTTTACACCCATTCCTTTCATTTCATTATTTGAATATTAAATGTTTTTGTTTTGTAATTAACGTCAAAATTAATGTCAGAAATTGTTTATAAAATTCGTATTTCATTCAAAACTATTGTTGAATCAACTCTTGGTTTTGGGTTTGAATTTCAATTTTAATGAGAAAATGTATTTATGGACAGACTTTTGAAAATATTTTTCAATTAAATTGAGTGTAAAATGAAACCGATTCTGGTCTGAGAGCCTGTGTCTGACATTTGTATTGGTGTGAGAGACGGATCACATTTTTATGGTTTGATTTTTTTCATTGAAAACTTTTTTATAGTCACTTCTCTCACAATATATATTCAAATTAGTCGAACAGAAAGCGACAGAAGTTGTGAAACAAAATTGAAATTCTATTCAATACTTATAGTGATTGTTATAACAGTCGTCTGAAATAGTACTTCAATTGCAGTAAAAATCCAATCACTGAATGACAAATGTGTTGAACTCAGGTGCAGATTATTGGACGGCACTCACTGCCAAAGAGGAACAGTTGATCAGTCGGTGCTATAAATTAGAATAATAAAACAGAATAGATATCTGGGAGGCAGTCATTGCCAGATAACTGACCCCACATTCAACACACAAAAAACTAAAGTAATTCCTTAATAATTGAATCGTATGTTTAAAGTGCGATATGTGTTATGGTGTTCCTCCACTTATCATTACATCAGCGGAACATCACTCAGTAGAGCACAGGATGCGATGCCAGAAGACTGGCCATTATTTTCAAGTAACGATTCAAATGATTCTAAATATAATTCCAAAAACGGAAAAAATATGTGATATCTGAAGCCTGAGAACAGCATAAACTAAATTACTATTAACCATAAGAGGGCCGCATAACAGTTAGTATTACTGTTCGTATTACTCATCGGTGCTGTTCCTCTTTCTGCTTGTTATGATGTGCGGTCCTCTCTCTATGTATGGCACTCTCTGTCCAGAGATTTATTCATTATTAATGCCTTAACGGCGGGAACTGAGCACTACGTTAGGGCTGTTCCTCCACTCTATGGCTATGACTACATATCTACTGAACGACTCACTAAACCAGGAGTTGGATCAGGCGATGGATTTTTTGGGCACAGGCTGTTACACCAAAATCTATTGCAATACGTTATACAACAACTGTCCCAACGGATACTTAATGCCACGCTTTCAGAAAGGGATAGCCATAAGATGTAGAGACAGATAGTCTTGGATTAAGCCATAAAAAAGCACAAAAATAGTATAGATTTTTGAGAAACAGTCGATAGAAAAGTCGATTTAAATTATCGATTCAACAAATTTTAATGGCATACAAAAACTGAACAAAAACGAACAAGGTAAGCTAGGATCAATTTTACCTAACCCTGGTTATCCCCTGATTGCAAATTATAGTTACATAACACAAATGCATAGATTGAGATCTCGTTCATATCCATACCATAACTACTTTTTATCGGATACTTCATTGAAAACAATTCATGGGTCGCACAGAAACTGATAATCATTTTCATTGAGAGTCACTTCAGATGACTCTCCTCTACTGTCGTCCATAATGTGGCTGAAATTTTTTCGCCTGATTAGCCTTTTTTTGTTATTCTGTCCCCAAAATATTTGTGTGCTTTTTCATCGAAACGTATGGCTTATGAAAACATTTTGTGTAAATAATTGAAATACTTTTTCACAAAAATTCATTCGTTATTATGATTTGAGGGGAAATTCAGCGGAAATTATTGCCGATTCGGGACAACCATTAATTTGATTGACAATCTCTTTGTATAGCCGTATCCCTGAGAACCCTAACCTTTAGTCGATTTGGTGGTACTTTCCTTTCGGCTCAAACTCTTTACTTCCGATGAAAAGCAAATACATTTTTTTGGGGTCAACTCCTTATGACTTTGAAGAAGAAAATTGTTTTAACTTTTACTTCAAATAAAGTTAAAAAGTATTAGTTTTTTTGTCTAAAGAAAAGTAAAATTTAGTATTTATTTAGCATTGAGTTGAGCTCAAAGATGAGAATCCTTTTACTTTTCTCTTCAGGGTTTTCAACAAAATTATATGAAATTTCATTTTCTTCTAATAAAACATTTTTTCAGTTTTTTTTATGAAACGTCTTATGAATCGTATATTTTATTTAGTTTTTTAGTTTTTCTTATGTTTTTTCTCTGCTGTAAAATATCTGTAATTTCTTTTTCCTCGGGAATGATATACTGCCGAAAAAAAAATCCGTAAAACTATTATTATTTTTTGTTGTTATGTTTCCGTAGTTTACGTTATTTTTCCTCTTTTTGTACGCATTTTTTCCCAAAAAACAAATTGAATTTTTATGGCATAACAGAGAAAATGTTTTATTTGTATTATATTCTGTGTGTTTGTTGTGTTGTTCGCTGTACTCCCTGTGCTATCCCTTGTATACGACAAACACAAGTATATGACAAATAAGTCCGGCAAACAATTTTGGTCTACAAATAGGCAAAAAATGAAAAGTAATTTGTAGTGAAATACATTTATTTCGGTTTTTTATTTGATCCGTTTCTTTGAGTTTATTTCAGTTTAATTTTTTTGCTGTTATTATATTCATTACACGTTTCGATACAAATGATGAAAAACATTTATTTTTTGAACAAATATTTTGCCTTCAATTGAAAAAATCTTTGGATAAATTGATTCTCAAAGAAAAAATTTGTTGTGGATATTGTCTGCTGTTGTGAATAGAAACTGGAATATTTCAATTTGCAAGTGCATATGGATCATTTCTGCAATGACCTAGCTCACACTGTTCAAACATAAAAGTCATTTGCGGTATTTACCTGACGTTTATTTCAACAAAACCCTCCCCTCTTATTGACAAATGTGTTTTTAACATCAGATTATATTTAATTAATTTTTTTTCTCTTCCCTCTCCTCTGTTCTCATTTGACTCAACACTTGTTTGATAGTCATCTCATTTGTGAACCACTGTTTTCGTAATCAATTTTCATTAGGAAATCAATTTTCATAATTTAATAGAAATTTTCTGTGAATTTCATTAAAATAATGCAAAAAAAATAAATTGAATAAAGATTTTGGGCTTAAAAATAATGAGACGTAAAGTAGAATTGACTCGAGTTTTGCTTTTTGTATAAAATATTTTCCTCTCATTAATAGTTCGGATACTTTTACTCTAAGAGAAACGTCTCTATTATCTTAAGGAAGAGGAAGACTGGGGACTGAGTTTGGGGAATGGCATTAGAGATAATGATTTTCCAATGAATAACAAATACTTAGTTTAGTTTAAAAGGTAAAACTTTTTTTTAAAGAATGAGTTCTTAAAATAGTTTTTATCTTTCCTTAAGAAGTCTTTGTGTAGTGTATGAGCGAACACTTCAAACGACAGCACAGAATACGTTTTGCAATCAACTGATCAAATGCTCGACTAATTTGGTGTCGAATCTATTGGTCCGTAATTTAGTGAAGAGTGAGGACTGACTGCCTGTAAATGCAATAAAAAAGGAGTGAAAGACAAGAAAAATGTGAAATGATGTGAAAGGGCTGAGAATGTGTGCTGTGCTGTCAATGGATATGTGTATTGGGATACAGAAGAAAAGTTATTGTGAATAGAGTTAAGAGATGTTATGTTTAGTAATAGAAAAGACAGTAAAACATCGACTCTTACTCTCATTGAGAGAAGGCATCCAAGAGTCTACTGATTTGGATGTTTGAGTCCTAATGAATGCCAGAGCAGAGAAATGAAGGAATTAGTCGATTGAATACCAGAGCAAAACACTGCCGAACAGTCGAGCCTTTTATGTCAGTGCTCTAACACATTACTATTTTTGCCAATTCTGTGCTCTATTCTGTGCGCTCTATTAGTATAGATGACACACACAGAGAGCCTATCACTTCATTAGTGTTTTTTGCTCTCATCTCTCCATTACTACTCTTAGTCTATTAGACAATTCTTTTGCCACCAGTTTTACCCTTCAATTGTTAAACCAGAGTACAGAACACGATGTCTGTCCTCAAGGTTTTTGTTGGAGAAGACCTTCTTTTAACTGAAGTTTCAATTTTAGAGATTAGAGTCGACACAGACTTGTGTTTACTTATTGTCTCTTTTTCTAATAGTTTTTACTTACATTTCATTACAATTGATGTTATTTTTTCATTTAATTTACGAAATCAACAAAAAAACGTAATTACAAACCACTCAACCGATTAATGTTTGATTTAATTTTATGGATATTTCACCTAAATTGCGATTACAATGATTAGAAAAAGTTGTTCTAGAACATTTCTCTAAAGCATTAATACTGGAATCTGAGCTTATCTTGGTTAAAATGAATTTTTTTGTGTTTAAGATAAAAATGGAAACTTATTTATCACTCTTTTCCAGTCCTTTAAAGCCTTGAATTATTTGGTAGTTAAGTTGAATTCTATGTTATCAAAGCTTTTAGCTAGCTAGTTTCTCTTCGTATTGATTTGAAAATTGATGTGAAAAATGTATTTCTTGTAGACTTTACTCCAGAAATAAATTATAGGAATTGATGTATCGATTGATGAGTTAAGTGAAAAAATAGTGATAAACAAGAGTTAAGTGAAGTCAGAGGCCATCAGACGAGAGCCAAAAATATTAGGGGAACCGCTATTTCACTGTTGGCTCACATTAACCAAAAATCAAACAAAAAATATATAATACGATAATAGAAAAGAGGAGAAGATTAGAGCAGATCTTCGATTGTGTTTTTTGATCTGAAAAAATAGTGTCTGAGCTCTGGATGTGTTGCCGACTGAAAGTTAGTGGAAGAATCTGAACAAGTCGTGCGACTATTAGCTGAGGATTCCGGAGTTGATTTTGGGTTGTGTGCTGTTCCCTACTCTCACACAAAATTATATAACAGTCTTATATAAGGAGAAAAACAGTGAGTTTTGAGATAAAACAAATGAATCGATCGATTGATGAGTTGACGGTATTTCTCTCTCTATCGTCGGGCGCTCTAACGTGAGAAGCCATCAAAATAAGTACTTTCTCTTATGGCCTCTCCTTTTAACATAACCAGAACTCTCTGTGTGAGTATGTGTGTTGAGTTCAATGGATGTGTGTCTCCCTTTCCTCCCAATCCTATCAAATAAATTTTCATCACTTGTTTGATATGTGATTCAGTTCTGCAGATAAAAACATTTTAAGCGAAAGATTTTTCTCCATTTGAGTCGAAATCTATTAAACGTATGGAATATTTGGGAAGACTAACATAAAAAAGGGAAGGGATAGGGAAGAGGAAGAGCAGGGATTTAATAGTGAATCAATTCCCAAGACTTCAATAACTTTTTATTTTTGTTTTTTTTTTAATTAATACAAAAAGTAAGTCTTATTTTACATTAAATGTCAGTCTTTTTGTTTGAAAATTAGAGTCAGAGCACAAACAGCACAACAGTTTGCGATCGGATATCTCGCGGGACTAGAATTGTCTCTCATAAGTGTCTTTCCAAAGAAGTCGTCTCCACTTCTCTCTTCATCTATTGAGGACAGTCTTTAGCAATAGTCGAGTGTTTTTAGAGTAAAATGTGATTTTGACGAACAAATAAAGTGCATAATTATGTTACTCTTGGTTTTAATTCTTTACTTTATTTCTCTCTTTATTTGTGTTTTCTTTCCGTTTCTGTTGAGTCAATGTTTGGGTTTCTCTCATTTGACTGAATCTCATCTCTGATCTATCCGTCCATTACTTGTTGTGTTATATTTTTGTATAACTTTTCCCATCAATAGTTGTCTTTCGTTTATGAATTTGCGAAAGAAATCACCGGTTCTTCAATTGTTTTCCACATTTAATGACATTATATTCTGTTCATTCCTCGACTGCCGTAAGGAATGTCAACAACCCTTTCCCCTCCAACTCCTCATTTGTATTGTGTTTTTAATGCAAATTAGATTTGGAAACAAAACTCATTTTTTGAGGCATTTTGTGACAAAAAGAAGAATTAATTTGACATTTGTTTGGGTTTTTGTGTTTTAATTATATAATAATTTAATAATAAATAATAAATAAATTGAATACAAAAATGTTATTTTGGTGTTTCATTTGTTTGCAATCAAATATTATCTTGGTAATTACATGATGTCTGAAATAAAGACAGAATAATGTGTTAAATGAAATGCAAACCAATAGTCATTTTTTTGAGATAACATTAATAACAGTTTTTTAGTCAATCTTTGGAAGCATTTTGAGAACAATTATTTTGTTTGTATTTACAAATAGAAAAACGCATTAATTGAAAGTATCATGGTCAGTTTCAAAAAAAGTTCAATCCGTGTAATTCTTGTTAGTTTTTTATGACTTTTTAAGTTATGGTTTTCTTCGCTCCAAATGATTCCATAATTAGTTTTGTTTTGCTTTCAAAGACTAGTATAGAGTTCAACAAATTCATTGATTTTTTGCTTTAATCACTTTTCTCTTCTTCCAATGGCTTTTGTTTTTCATCTTCCAATTTATTCTCTGTTTTGTAATTATTTTTAATAACTTTTTCGATGAATTTGAATAAAAAAAAGTTTTGTCTGTTTTTAACGACTCCTCGGAAACACTTCACGAAAACTTTAGGCCCAAAAACATTAGAAGAGAGAACAGAATACTTATTAATTTGAAGTCGTTTTTTGCCTTAAAACTACTGTTGAGTAACGCGTATTCTGTGCCGAAGAAAAATGAGAGAAAAATAAATTTATTTATTGATTAAAAAAAATTATTTAAAGGATAGTCTCATAAGAAATGAAAAGTCGAAAAATGAAAAATTGATTCAAAGAAATCTCTATTTGTTTTTCTACTGTTTTATAAGGAAACGGATTTTCAAAGCGTATAATACGATAGAGAAATATTTGAAAGAAAGAGTAAAACCTCAGGAAATATATAAAATATATATAAGTTTTTAAAAGACATTATTCTTTTGAAGAATTCTTTTGGATTCCTGTTATCAGCAGCTGTTGTGAGAAGACATCAGTTTTTTCTCTCTCTTTGACTAAAAACTGCGATCGCTTTGCGATCCCAACCAAACCAATTGCAATGAAGAAGAAAAAAGAGTAAAAAATATAACTTTTAATGGATCTCAAGACTTGTGTCACTACTGATACCTAGATATGGATAGGAATGAGGGTTAGCCAGGGATAGCCCTAAACCATATTACGTATGGATTTGATGTTTAAAAGATCGTTAGTCCGGAAAATCTTTTTAGAAATATATTTACTTTTTAAACAATTTTTGTTTTTGAATTCGTTATCATTTTTATTATAAAATGTGATCTAGGTGGGATTTAAAAACTGTCTCTCAGCTATCTAAAGTGATTCTGGTGTAACGTACCAAGATCCTTTGATGGAATTCAGTTTTAAAAGCTTTTCTCAATCATTGAATTTCAATTGCATTTTAAAACTTTCTTTTTCTTTATATCATATGCCATATCATCAGAGGCTGTGCTTTAAAGACTATTCAACTTTAGTGTTGCAGTGAAGCAGATCTTTGTTAGCAGTTATCCCTAACTGTGTCCAATATATCCGCAATTTTGTGCTAATTTTAATCATTATTTCAAAGAAGTTTTTTTGAATGAATTTCTCTGAATTTTTTTCCATTAAATTTTTTGCTAAGATTTGTCTGAATTTAGACCCATTTCTAATGAAAAGTACTCTGAATGTAATTAAGTATAGAAAGTAATCGCAATTTTTTTGTATGCATTTTGTGTTAAAACTAATGTCTAATTAAGTCTTAATGCTTCGGTGATAATGATTATAGACTAAAACAAAATCTGTTGACTCTATGAAGACTTGAATTAAGAAGAAAAAAACGAGAACTGAATCCAAAGATTTTTTGTTTTGAGTCCAAATTTTTTTTTCACTCAAATACTGTAATGTAAAAGGATTTAAGTCTTTGAAGAAAATATTCTTATAATTATCACTAATTGATAGAAAAGTTTACGAAAATTGAATAATTAATCGCAAAACTGATTAAAACGACTTTTTATATAATCCTGCGATTTATCGATCGGAAAAGTCCTTGAGATTCTCAGCAAATTAATCTAGCCAATTAAATTTTTCCATGAGCAGCAAGATTAATTCACTCTAGGCTCTTTGAAAAATGATCTCAGGATGAAAGTAATTGCAAGATAATGAGCTAATTTATCTTTTCTAATTTATGATCTTGGTCGAAATTGGAAAGGAAGGGACGGGATCTGATGGCAAACCTGTGAGATAAGTGATCCTCTTTTTCCTCATGAAATTTGTTTTGGTTCCGTCGAAGACAATTAGGAGACACTCGTAATTATTGGGTTGACTGCCGTATGTGTTGAGCAGTTCGTAGTCTTTGATTTCACTACTGATGGTCACATTGAACGACCCGTTGGGGTTCCGGTCGATCTTCTGCTGGACTTCGTTCAGCACTTGTGGGCTATTGTTCTCATCATTGATCCGATATATTGTCATTTCTGGCACTGGATAGACATCTGTCACCTGACACCTCAGCATTGCATGCATTGGCTTTATTTTGGTTAAGTCTAGCCTCTGGTGCTGTTGCTGCAGCTGTAGGAGCGACTGGTGGTGACTGTAATCCTCTGGCGGTTGTTGAGAATTGAATGACCCCGAACTCTGGGCTGACTGGGCTGGCGATGACCCGAGAGAGTCCGGTCGGAACGTCTTTCCCGCAAACATTGCGTCAAATTTTTCCTCAAAACTAAATCGCGTGTAATTGAAGTCAAACTTCTTTGGTTTGGCTGCAATTCAAATGATCTAGTTAGTTAACAATATAATATCATTTAATTTTCTTATTTGCTTGCTCAAACATAATATTGAGATAAGTGTAGAGACTTTTCAATTGAATGTTGATTTTTATTCATTTGGTTTGCTTTGAATTTTGAAACATTTCATGACTTCCCCCTCAATACTGATGGCCCTATCCTTCAATTTTATCCGTTGCTCTGAATTTCGTTTAAAATTTCTATTATTTTTCGTCTGATTTCTCTCTGATATCCATATTTTTGAAGAAAAATTTCTTTTCTTTTCAATGATTTTACGTCTAATGTCTATCTCTGGTCTGATTCCGAGCGAAAGATTCATTTGAGTGTGAAATTCATAGATAAGAATAATAGATATAATAATTTTTGAATATATTTCTTATATATGTATACATAACTTGAGTCATAGATATATATTTTGAGTTCATATTCTAATTCATAGTCTTGTGGTTCGCTCAGAATAATTGATGACATTTTCTCTGATCATTCTTAAGATTAATATTAATATTTATACGAAAAATAAGTAAATTATATAAGAAATGGAAATCAAATGAAGAAAAATATAGAATTCTTTTGGAGGAAAGGACTGCCTTTCCCTCTGAGTAATAGAACGGATGAGGGAAAGAGAGGGAGGAATAGGGGAGAGACACACACAGAATGTATTCTTAGATATACAGACATCCAAAAAGTTGAGTTCAAGAGAGTAAAGGAATCGAAGAAAATCGATGGCAAACAAGGGATAGACATCACAACAAAGAGTAGGAATTTTTTTTATATCGATTTCAGCGGAGAATAAACTCAAATATTTTGCCATAAATTTAATTTATTGCTCAATAATATCGATGAGAGAGAAATAAAATTCAAATTTTTCGTATAAATATCTCATTGAAAACCAATGAAATTGTATTTTAAGGGTTATGTAAGTGTTATGTCTGTCCCCTTTAAAAGTGCTTATAATATACAGTTTGGAATGATCTTGTTTGTTTTTTGAGCTTGTTTGAATTAGCAATTTAATTACCGTAGACAGTCATTATTGACTCTGCCTCGTCGTGCGACGAGAGTGACATCACATGACAGGAGTATCTGCCGCTCAGATCGATGGTTGGCCTCAATATATTGAGAGCTCTGAATTTGGTCAATGGGTCGGCCGTATTGACTGCGAACTCCAAATTGCAGCGACCCTGAAGTCTCTGCGAGAAATGTCTGGCGTTGAGCTCAGGTATCCACTGGTAGATCGGCTCCGGGTCATCGTTGAGGAACCACTTGACCACAAGGTTTCTGTCCTCAATCGGGTCTAATGTGTAAACGCAGTCCAAAATCACTGAGTCTTCGGTTCCATTCTCGACGTATTTCGGGACAAAAACGGACTGAACTTTGACCGTTGCGTTGGTTACTAGAGAGCAAATGAACAAGGTTGAAACATTATAAGTTATATCTTAAAGTGCATTAAGAAATGCAAAATATATTGAATTTCAAATATCAAGAATATTCTGGTTTTTATCCATTTTTTAAACCAATTCATTGATTTATTTATGAATTACTGCCTCTTTTGAGGTCTGAGTCTTGACTTTATTGTGTGCCTCAAATCAAAACATATGAAACTATTTTATATTTATTTATATGTAATTTGAATTTAAAATTCAATGTTTATTCGCTTCAATTCCTAGGATTTCTATATATTTTTTTTTATTTCATTTGCCATATATTTATGCATTTCTGATGACATCAACTGAACATTCAATCATTCGGTCCCTTAAGAAGGAATTCCTCTGTTTTTCTGATTGAATACAAACTGAATAATCAAAACTCATATTATTTCTTATGGTTTTCTTTTGTGGAGAGTATTGACTCAGGATTTTGATGAGAAGTGCTCTCAAGTCTGTTATCTTCAAATAGTAATGTCTATCAAAAATAGTCGAAAACTTTTGGCAAAACTTTTGACTCAAACGACTTATAAGAGTCTCTATTTTTGTTAGTCATTTGATTCTCAATATAATTAGACAATCATTAGGTTTGTGTCTTATGTCGTTCAGATCATTACCAGAGCTATGGTTACGAGAGACTGAATCCGGTGTTAAAACATTTACGGCGAATGAATTTAAGTATTGTTTGGATAGGAATGTCCCAAATGAGAGACTGTGTTCTCATGAATAAGTGACGTTTCGTTATTTGTTTTACTGGAGAGACTCATATCTGTTTCACTCGATGAGTATTACTCTGGTAATCAACATCTGGTTTAAGTGCAAGTATTTCGTTAAATAATAATGAAAACAGTATTTAATCGAAGGAAAGCCTATTTCGCAAACGAATGCCTGTTTTCTGCTCTCATTCTCCAGTATTGCTATACTTTTAGCGCAAACAATGGTTTTTCATCAGAAAGGAGTGATTTTTAGTTTTATTTCGTTTTCACGTTTCAAATGATTCGACGCTTCAAATGTGAAAATGATTTGAAAGAAAATGTTTTTATCGCAGTTTTGTTTGGATTCGAGACTCAAACCACTATTAAACTGAGAAATCGTTACTAAAATTGTTTCAAAACTGACTTTCAATGACTTTTCAATGATTTCTACTGAAAGACAAATGAATTTTTCATACGATTTCGAGGTTTTCTGGTGGCGTTCAAAGAGGGAAAAGACATCTATTCCTTTGAAATATAGTCAATTACAACAATGAACTCATAACTAGATCCTATTTTTTGTGTCGAAATTTTTTATTTTATTTATTGAATTGATTCTAAACATTTGAAAACTGCTTTTTGTTGAAAATTCAGAACAAATAATGATTTTCTGATATTTTGCTGAATATTTGTATTTTTCTTTTGAAATACTTCTCGAACTTTAGATTTTATCCCATATTTTAGGTATTCCTGAGCTCACGATTCGGAGTAATTTTATTCCTATTTTTTTACTCCTTTTTTGCTGAAAGTTTGCAAAAAGTATGAAAAGTCTGATTATTATTACTTTTTTGTGTCAGTCATTAACATAACTATTATTGCAATAATACTAACAAAAGCGAACACAGAATAACAGAACAGAATATTCTGGGTTTTGGAAAAATAAATATTAAAATGAATTCCTTCAGATATTTATATATATTTTGCATATAAATGGGTTTATTATACACACAAATGAAGATGAGCTCGAATTTGACGCCTATTCCCCTCTCTGTTCACACAAATGATGAAAAAATGAAAATTTTAATTCTCATGTTTTGTACACAAAATGCCATTTGATGTCCGGCTTTTTCTGATGGCACAGGTCTTTAACGCTCAGAATAAATGTTTGGTTCGTGAAATGGCATTAATTTAGTTGAAAAAAAATGTCTGCACTCAACCAAATTACAAGTAATAAACTGAATGAGCGCTAAACAAAAGTTTGTACTTTACTTTCCGTTGACTTTCGTTATCATAAATGATATAAACTTTTTATAGTCTAATAGTAATCGAGTTTTCGACAGCAACTCATGTAAGACAACAATATTTCAAACTCTGTTTCATTGGATAAAAACAAAAGAAAATTTACTCAAAACTATTGTGAAGTCATTTCACTCTTTTGTTTATCTCTTTTATGGCATAATATTGTGTTTTGTATGAAACGATTTTTGAATATTATTTTCTTGTGTTTTGTTTTATTGCAAAACATTTGCGTAAAAGTTAATTAAGTTTTTAGACTTAATTTAATCTTTTATTTGACTTTTGTTTCGCTGTATTTCTTGAGATATGAAGTCATTTAATGTTTATATTTTGGGGATTTAATTACATTTTAACCAAAAGTTATCCACAAAAGTCTTATTTTCAGACAAATTGAGATACTTTACTAAAGTCCATGTAATAAGACTTTTACTAATGTTTATTAGATTTATGTTAATTATTACTGAAGTTTTTGAATTTCAATCTCAAATTTCGGACTAAATTTTCATTTGAATGAAACTTATTTTATGAAAATAGACATAAATTTACTGAAATGAGAAAAATTTGAATCAAATATATTGAAAATTTTGGTTTTTCTTTGGAAAAAGTATTGCTTCGAATCCCTATATTCTGTTGAATACAAACTTATTTGTATTAAAATTTCTTTTTCCTCAAATATATTCTCATAACTTATATTTTGTGATAGATTTTGAGCTCAAATAAATTTTTAGTCCTTTTGAGGGTTTTTTCTCCAAATACATCATTGAATTACAAAATAGAGTCCTTTGAATGGATTGAAACTACAAATAATAATAATAATAAAAGATATGAAACGAAAGATTGAATTCATTTTAGAGATTTTGATATCAAACCAATAAAAATGACTGAAATTTTTGTACAAATTTGTTGTGAGTTTCACGACTTTTCAGAGATTTTTGAAAGGATTACAAGTTTTGAGTCCGAGTTTTTGGGGAAGGGTTCGCATCTATCAGTGATCAGCACTTTTTCTATGGCTGGATGTGAGCGCCGGGTATTTGATTTCTGGTGTTGTGTGTAATGTTGTCAAAGCCGTTAAATCTTAATAAATCATTTTGTGATAGGGCTCTCCTTTCGCACTGTTCACCATCTGATGTATTTTTCTCGACGACCTCTTCTCTGCACTACACTCACACTCGCTATATATTGATGTCTTTCTCTCCTTTTTCTTCAGTCAGTCTATCCTTTAATCTTAAACTCTTTCGACAAAAAAGGAAAGACATTCCCTTTTGATATATACATGAAATACATGTTATTCTCGTTTAAGTCTTATTACTTAATCGTAAATTCCTTTCATATCATTAATCAAACGAAACAAATGTTGAATAAATGGTTTTAAAATTGATTTTGTGATCATTTTTGAGAATTCAATTTCCTATGAAAGAGCTAGATCATTTTTTGTCTCGATTTAATTTTGAGATATAAACCTCTTTTGAATTTTTTTCAAGAATCTTATGAATAGATTTTTGGTGAAAGCCTTTGATTTTTGTTTGGTTTCGAAATTATTTCTATTTATTGAATACAATTGAGTATAGAATTTGAATAAAAAGCAAATATTTTTATAACATTTGTATTATTTGATAAAATTTTGTTTCGAATAATCAAAAAAAAAAATCCCCAAAAATTTTCAAACCAACAGTTGAAACAAAAGATGAATATTAATATTTGCTTTGAATTTTCAAATGAAATTATTTGCAAAATATTTGTCAACGTCTGAGTTGTATGTAAAGTAAATAAAGAGATATTTTTAAAAATGAATTCAAGACTCAGTCGACAAGAGTTGAGTCGAAAGTATCACTTATTTTAGGACTTGAAAAGCGAAAGACTTCTAATGAATAGAAATTCTTAAGAATAGTTGAGTTTCAGTGAAATTCTTATGAGTTTTTAGAGTCTATTCAGATTTTATAAGAATTTTAAGGCAAGAGAGAGAGAGAGAGAGAGAGAGAGAGCGAGAGAGAGAGAGAGAGAGAGAGAGAGGACTAGAATAACCAATTTATACAATACTTTAGTCATTCTTTTCTGCAGACAAAACACAAATGTATTGAATTTCACTTTTTGTATCCAAAATAGAATCTATTTTTTATATCCATTGCATTCTCTTTCAATGTATAAACCAGTCCTCACTATTCCTTACCATTTCTGTTGCTTTTTCTCCTTTGGCTTTCACTACAATTTTATTTTATACTTCAATTTTAAATCTCAATAGAATTGGACTCACTTTTTAACATTTCAATACTTATTGTGTTTTTCTCTGTGTTTTGACTACACTTTTATTTTCAAACTTATTTCTCTGCCATTCCTTTCTCTTCCTTTACTCTGAATTTATATATATTTCATTTGATTGAAAAAACACATCAAATAATAATAGAAAAACACTTCAAATAAATGAATGCATAAAAACATTGAAAATAATACTTTTTTTTAAGGATTTTATCATTTTTTGTGTCAGAAATACATTAGCATTGAATTGAATGAAGAAATAATTGTTTAGATTAAGACTTATTTTATATTTCTATTTGTACATCAAATTTGAATTTAATCTAATGTTTAGAATTAGATTTTGGAGAACGGAATGAAAATTCAATTTCTCTACAATGAATGAAATAATTTCAATTCACCTTACAAATCAATGGTAAGGAGATGGGGAGAGTGGGCTTTCATTCAACAATTGATTTGAATTGAATAAACTTTTTTCATATAAAATGAACTTTTTTCTGAACTCGTGATCAGAATTAGAGAAATAAGACCCAGAGTTCAAAGAATTTTATGTAATTCTTGTGGAATACGAACTCAAATAAAATGTATTTCATTTTATTTCAATTGATTTTCTGTAATCTGTATTAAATTTTTACGGCTCTTCCCCTTTGAAACTACAGCTTAAAAAGCACGGCTAGTCTTATGTGTCTCTGAAAGTAGAAAATCAATTTCGAGTCTAATATAACACAAAATTTTTTTACACAAAATTGGAGCCAAAATACTTCAATAAACTCTGGAAATGGAGTTTAATCCTAAATGTCTATAAAGAGATCCGATGGTCAGTCGAAAAGTGTACTTCATTTTCAATTGCATTTTTCAAAGGCATTACATCCTGTCCTCAACTCTACTCAAGTCATCTCTAAAGACATGTCTTTCCCTCAAATATATTCTGATCTCTACTTTCCATACATATAAAAAAGTTTCCAATTTTTTCATCTCTTTTTCTTTTGGCCACAACTTTGATGTGAAGGTTTGAAGTGAGAAGACTGGCACACGTCTCTCAGCACAGAATAGATATTCAATCGACAATTCAATAGAAACGGTATTTTTTAGAGATCAGGAAAAAAGTTGTGAACAAAGAATGTGTGCAAATGTTTCGCCCGAAATGTATATATCCTTTGCATCAGAAATAAGGAAACATTGGTTTCAATACATGAAAAAAGTGAACAGAATTTTGTCATCTTTTTTATCAGACGTAAGGCCAGTATTTCCTGAATTGGAGTCTGATATCAGAAGGAACTCCACTTTTTTTCTAAACGTAATAATCAATAATAAGCGAAACATTTTCTCTTCAACAGAAAAATCCTTTTATCAGAAAATTGTATCAAATTTTTCGCTTCAGTCATAAGATTTCGTTTCAAACAATTTATTTCTTATTTAGTTTTGATTGCAATCTATTTGATGAGAGTTGAAAAGAAATTCAGCTCTTTTTTTATCATGGTAATTTATCTGGTTTGCCTGTGTGTATGTTGCGTATTAACATCTAGATATAAGCTGATGACCATGGACTTAAAGTTATGGATACATATGTAATTGAATGGATCTACTGTTGTATGCCTTGTATTGAATTTTCTTCTTATTCTGAGCTCTGAATAACATTTTTCTCGACTACTATTACACAACAAAAAGTTTTTGTGCGAATGTTTTTCTCTAAAATAGCTCTGAATTGTAAGCCCTGTGCTCTGTGTTTGCAAACGACACACACAAATACAAGACTTGACTTTGTGTTAGGGAAAGGTTATCAGAATAATCATCATCTCATGAGAGGAGTGCCACAATTGTAACGTATTGTAGATTTATTTGGAAAATGTGTTGAAATTTTGTGTTATGTTTATTATTGAATGCGATTTCTCTCCAAAACTCAGATTTTATGACCAATTTTACCAATTCTTATATAAGACTAATATACACTCGACTCTGTCGTTCCTATCGCACAGAATAATAATTTTGTTGAAGTGGTGGAACACAGTTTCCTATTTACTCTCCGGCAATGTTTTGGTCACATATTTTACAGAATTAAAAGAAATCGAATTAAGCCCCGGGTCTTATTGATTGCAAGAGTGAATGAAGTGGTATCACTCACACAGTGTTTCACAAACTGGAGACCAGAGAAAAAAAATTCTTCGACTGTTTCTCCAGAAGAGACTTGAAATGAAGGGAAGGCATGGAATCGCAAAATGAAATTCTCAGAAATGAAAAAAAGTAGAAAACATTTCTTTGCAATTCTCGTAACACAAGTTCTTAAAGGAATTGCTTCTAATAATTCACTCCATGAGAGAAGAAATTTGTTCTAAACTGTCATTTATTTTTATTTTCAAGTCGTCTCTCTCTTTCCCTCCCATTCTCTTTGGTTGAGCAAAAAATTTGGTTTTAAATAAATTTGTTGTTTTTTCGGCACTAATTAATTCGTAGCTATTCTTTGAGAGCACAGAATACAAGAAAAGCTAATAAATTAACTTCAAATCCCAATTTCGCTCACATAAAAAATCCGATGAATTAACTGAAGTGTAAGATAATAGACAAATATTAGTCTCTCTTTTAAAACTAAATTATTTTTATTTTTCTTTATTATTCACTAATTATTTATGAAAAGCTATTAATTTGTGTATTTCTTTGCGTCTCTTTTTCCACTTTTTGTTAGGGTCTGTGTCTGAAACAAACGGTGAATGCCTTCACAAAAGTGTATATAAGGTTTGGGATGAAAAGCAATTCTATGGATAGGAATGCCATTGAATGCAATGAGAGTTTATATAAGACAATGACAAATGATTTTTCAGACAATAAATACTGAGTGAGTTCTGTGTGTTTTTGGCAAAACAAAAACCTTTTCCCCATTTCTTTCTCCAAAACAGTCCTCTTCTAAACAAAAATAGGAGAGAGAGAGAGAGAGAGAGAGAGAGAGAGAGAGAGAGAGAGAGAGACCTAAAATAGGACCTGAGATGAAAAGCAATGGATAAGAATGAGGTTAATACGAATTGTAAGAAAAGAATGTTAGCATTGGATGAACTCCTCTGAGAGGAGTAGTAAAGCCATAGCTCTTGCACTTGAAGTCCGGTGCCATCGAATGTTTGGTCAATAAATGCGATAATAATTAATCGAAAGTTTTATTTTTTGGGATAAATTGTTTGGTTTTGATATTAATATTTTCCGCTTTTGGGTCTCAAATTCATGGCTCAGGCATTCATGATGTCGTTCCCTTTCTGTACCCGTTTTATATTTAACGCTCACTTTGTTTTTGTCATTATATCGTTAATCATAAATGAATTATTGATTGGATTCCCGGATTCTCTCAGAGAAAAAATATTCACTATTTTTCAGATAAATATTGATTTCAGATATTTTTTGGTCTCAAAGAATATTCTTCTGTCGGAAGCGAAGGAAGAAATTCTTCGTTTAGTTTATAAGTTTTGGTTTTGAAGATAAGGTCCTATTCTTCTGACTTTCGATTCGCTTTAATGAATCAGAAAAATCAAAATTTCTTGCTTTGAATGCTAATGAATGATAGGATGGGAAGGGATGCCATAATATTGGCTCAGAACCAATCATTTGGAAAGACTCTGAAAATTCTTTGTTGTATTCAATAGTATTTTCGTTACAAACGACGAAACAGTTTTTCATTTCAATTGGATTATAGTTTAACTCATAGTTTATTCAATTCATTTGTTTTTATCTTTTTGATGATCTTGGTCAAATTTCCAATGAATTGTTTGATTGTCAAGTTTTTAAAAATTGTTTTTTATGTGACACTGGGTGTCGACTTTCCTTTTTTTATTGAGGAAATTGAATCAGTTTTTTGTCAGAATATAGACTCAATTAATTGAAGCCAACGATAAAAATACCAGACAATAGACTAAGGGATAAGTCAATTATTGGTTTGCTAATTGTCCCGGTCTTTAAATATCTAGGATCGTTGATATAGTCTATTAATAGTCTGGAAGAGCATTCATTAATCCGAAGACTCTCTCTTTGTTTTATAGAGTTTTCTTTCGGATAAGAAATTTGTGTCAAATTTTATGAAAATTTCTGTTTCGATAAAAATCTATTTTTGAATATTTTTTTCTTCAAGTTTTCAATTTTGAACTCATTTTCTGTTGTTTTGTATTTGAAATTCAATTCAAATGTCATTTTTTTATCTTTTCATTTCCCGGAAAAATATATATAAAATTCATTTCAATTTTGATTCAGACATAAAATAAAAATGAAAAACAAATTTTCATTTCATGTAATTTAAAATAATATGAAACAAGATTTCAAAGCACATAATAAATAGCGTATATCACAGTACCTATTCATTGACCCATAACCTGAACCTAACCTTTTTGTTAACCAATAGATAGTGTTTTCCTTTTGAATGAAATTATTTTTATCAGAAATGTATTCAAAAATCATATTTTGAGCCAAAAGGAGATCAAAACGGAAATCACTCCAAACATCATTCAAATAATAATTTATGAATATATTCTGTGCTGTGATTTTGCACTCACTCTTTCACTGACAGCCACTACTTGTATCATAATTCAGTCTAAACTCATTATTTCGTGTATTTCTCACCAAATCATTCATCAGAGATGTGCAACGTATCCGATATTAGAGGGTTGAGCGATGGATAACATTAAATCTCTCAAAAAGTTGACAAAACTTATTAAAAAAGTGTTATTTTTAGAGCAGTTGTGATAAAAAAATCAATTTCATGAATTGGTTTCCAGATTAATCATTGTAGTCAGGGTCAATTTGATCTTTCAATTTGAAGTGATGAGTTGATTGACCGTTTCCTCTGCTCAACCCTTATTTGAATGCAATTGATTTCACTTTTAGATAATATGCATAATATGTTTACTCAAATAATTTCCTTTACATTTGATTTCAATTTTGGAGACGAAATGCAAATTAGATTCTCAATTGTTTTATGAGAAAAAAATTGTTAAATAACTCATTATTCAAATCAAATGAAAAATTCAATTTCCATTTCAACTAAACTGACTTCACTTTTATTACAATTATTTTCAAATAATATATCGATGTTTTCAATTAAAAGGTCGCAATCCAGGGATCAATTAGTTTAACGTCTGATTAATTTTGGGTTTTTTCTGGTTTTTAATGCATTTTTCTCGTCCGAACTCAGGACCAAAATTGGTGTGAAATTTAAGTCCAACTTTAGTGTCATTTTTTATATAAATTAAAGTTTGAAATGACATTAATATTTCATTGAAGTCGTAATGAATTTTATATCTTTGGTTTTGGGGCTAAAAAACAATCAGACGTTCCTTTGACTGATTAATGGTCTCAAACATCGAGTGAATGATATTTAATGCTTTCGGATATGTGTTGAGTAGTTATGAGAAAAATGTTTAAAATAATTTTATTCAGACATTGAATCCATTAATAACTTTTTTGAGATAAAACACGAGAAAAAAGATTTAATAGAAAAATAAAATTTGTTTTAATAAAACTCTTTTTTGAGACAATTTTGTTATTCATTTGAAAAAAAACGAATAAAAAGATTATAAGAGATTTTCGTCTCAAATATTAGACAAAATTTTCGAGATATAAATTGAACTGAATATGAATTCCCCTAAATTTGATTGAAGTGAAGGATTTTCTTTCTCTCTGAACATGAAATTCATAAAATTAGTTGAATTTTGCATTTTTTTGTTCATCACTTCATTTTAATGTCAATTTAATTGAACGGAAATTCATAAAAGAGAGAGAAAAAGACGAAATCTTTTCCTTCAGTTGTTTTTTATTCTTGTTTTTCGTCGGAAAATCTGTTTCAGAGATACTCAGAGACACGAAATACAGTCATTTCTCTAATATTTTATTCGTTTCTCTTCTTTTCGTTTGACTTTATTTTTCTTGAATTGCATTCAATATTAAAAAGAGAGAGAAATTGAAAACTTTTTTTCTCACATTTTATGTCTAATTTGGAGATATTTTTGGGACTAATGGGAGTTTTCGACAGTTTGTGTTTTTGGGCCAAATCTTCCTCTAATTCCTTCAGATAAATGACTGTCTATTTAACGAAAGTCACTTCACTTGAGTTTAGATTTTTTTTCAGAAAAAAATGATTACTTTTCCCACAATTCTATCCCAAAAGAAATGTTTTTCTTGAGTTATATCTGTATTTTGTTTGCATTAATTATTTTTCGAGACATTTCTTATGTTGAGATACGAAATGAAAATTCATTTTTCAAAATCCCATTTATATGTGTTTTCTTTGGAATTAGATTTTTGTGTCTCTCCTCTACTTTTCGACTGACTATTAATTTTAATAATCATTTTGATCGCCATTTAAGGGCTATTTTGGATCAAATTTTTGGCTCAAAATTTTACAGTCCATTCAATCGTTTTGTTGACAAAAGTAATTAATTGAAATTAATTTCTGTATTATTATTATTAGTCCACTGGTTGTGCTCAAACATATCTATACTCCTGTGCTCTCACTCTGTATTTCGGATCAATAACTCAAATGTTTTACACTTGAAATATAATATAGTATTACGAGGAGAGAGTAGAAGAGGTAAAAATATTTTCTACTCCAGTTGTTGTGGTGTCGGTGCTATCGGTCGAGCCCTGAGTGCTCTGATGTAGAGCGCAATTAAAAAGCCATGCATTGCATAAAAATGCATCAAAACGTTGTGTTTCTCTCATATGTCATAAACTTAATGATGGATTGGATGCGAAAAATGTTTCCTCAAAAAGCCTTATATTAAATGCTATACAAAATGTTTTGGCCGTAGATCTGAAGCACACATTTACTCATTCATTAGACTTAACGCTTGTGTTCATTACTGTGGATGTGCTGTTCAATGAATAGACTCCCAGAGAAAAATATAACATAATATGTAATAATATTTCAGTAGTTTTTCCTCTGAATCTCTCCTCTAATGCCAAATACAATGAACTTTGAATTCATATAATAATAAACTCCTGAAAAACATCAGTTTATTACACGTTTTCAATAGTGAATCCCAGGGTTTTCATGAATGCCTGAGTCCGTGAACTGATTATTTATGGCTCATTAATATCAGGGAACACTTTCTGGTACTCATATTTATAAATGTCTGAAATTATATTTCATTTCAATTCAGATAAATATTGTTTAACAGAATGAATGAAAGCATTTGAAAGTGTTTTAGTATTTTGTGCTCTTTTTTAACGTCTCTTTTATTGTCAATTATTCGGTTTTTATCTTAATTTTATTCAAATTTTTCGCCTGAATATTGATTTTGAGCGAAATAAATATTGTTTGTTTTGGATATTAATTATCCAGGAGAATATTTTCACGGAGACAATGCATTACTGGCTATCAATTACCCAAATGTTGTTCAACTATAACACGAATTGAAGTAAACAATACACAGAAGAGTAAGGAAAGCATTTCTCACGCAATCAAATGCAATAAATTTTATTAAATAATGAATCAAAACGTAAACTAAAATAAGAATAAAATCCATTCAAAACACAAATCGTATCGAATAAACAGTTGAGAGAAATATAAGAAACAAATTCACTATAACTCAGAACTTAATTATTAAATAGGGTTTCATTCACTCGACTCAAGACTCTGTGCTCTTTCTCTCTTCTCATAAAAGTGCTGTGCGTTTGCTGACTATCTCACTCAGAATACAACGAATAGTTTCCTCTTTTTTCAATTCTTTATTTGAGAATATTCTGTGCTCTGGACTCAATCGTAAGGATTGGTATCACGTTTTGAAATAGTGATACACTTTATTGTGTTTTGCAATAAATTTTATTTATTTTTTTGTGTCGTTTCGCTCAAGACTCAGGTTTTTTGAGTAACAGAAGACAAAACATGAAACTAATAATTGGTTTTCTTTTTGGTTTTTTTATTTTGTTCTCCAATAAAATCCAGAAATTAATTGCAAGGAAACGTCGGAATCAAATAAATAGGAAAATAATCTTTGATTGCAATACTATTTTAGCTCTCAATGACTTTCCATTGGTATTGCAGAGGGGATAGGGATGCTATGTATGTGTGCATTGAGTCAAAGACACTATTTTTATTTATTCTCGAATTTTATTATTAGACAACACTCGCGAGAAAATTATTTCTCAATTTCAATGGCCTTTCCCTTCAGCTCTGGGTTTAGAGTTTCTTCATAGAACTCCTTTACCGGTCTTTCCTTAAAGTCTTTTTTGTTTCTCACTTTTATTTCGATTCCGGGATTTGATTGTCTCTGAGTCTCGTATTTCAGATAAATGAAAAGAATAAGAAAAAAAATTTGCCTCAACTCTGGTGTAAAGCTCTTTCCTCTTATAGTCGTCTCCAATAGTTTTCATTTATCGACAATTTTTTTCATTAAAACCAAATTTTTCTGATCAGAGAAAGTATTAGTTGTTTACCGAAAACTCCTGAGTCTTAGCGAAAGACTAATACAATCGAAAGACTGGAATCAATTGCAAACGAAGAACAAAATATTGGATCAATTCATAGATAATAGGGAACTGACTATCGATTGAGTGATGGAAAGAGTGAACAAATGAAATATTATTATAAACTCAATTAACTGTCCTATGATTAGATCAAAAAATATTTTATCAATGGGAAGGGGAGCCGAGATATATGGCCAATAAATTACTATCAGTTCTTCTTTTCTATTGTTTGCCTTTATTTCTATCGTTTAATAAATACTATATTTTATATACATTTGGAGTCATTGGGAGAGGACTCGGAATCAGACCATATATTATATGATATTACAGTCATATCCCTATCCTTGATATCCACTCTCAGGGCTGACTCTATTTAACCCAAACGAAGAGACAAAGAGAGCCCATTATTATTGAATTTCGGCGAAAACTATTTATGGGATGTCTTGTCATCCATTGAGCGGAGGAACAGCACATCTATAGTCTGTCTTCCGTCTCGTTTTTTCGCTCAAATGTTTGATATAATAAACTGTTTAATCGTATCCATCAATGAATTAGTTGTGTTTATATACCGAATAAAATGCTGTGCCCTGAGAGTGGAGGAGAGTCAGGCCTCAAGTCTAGCATTTGGATGTCTGGCCCTATGCCTAAGTATCAAATGTTATAGATTTGAACGGTATATGAGAGTCGGCCAAAAAAAGTCTGAAATCAGTGTCTGTTTTAGTGTTTATTTATGTCTTTTATATCCATTTTTGGGGAAAAATGACCGCAATTTCCGTTTGGATTGTGAGTCGATTGTGACCACAATTATTATTAACTCATTTATTGTCACTAAAAGTAATTCACAAAATGAAAAAAAGATACGAAATAACGAAATGAATGTATTTTTATTCTCTCTCTGAAGGGTGTGTTTGAGTTTTGTGTTCAATAGCAGGAACGGTATGCCAGAGCTCTCTGTATGAGTGTGTGATAGAGGAAAGAGAGAAGTCTAATACAGATATGGAGAGCAGATTGTCGATAGGGATTACTAGTCCTCTTCACCTGGACTATCGACTAGTGCTGTATTACTTCAACTGTGGAGACAATGGATTTTTGGTTGCGATGCAGATGTATGCCTATGGCTATGGTTGTGGCTGTGCTCCAGCTATTGCCGCGCGAGAGAGTCAATGAGAATGTGTGGAACTGACGGTGGAAATGGAGCTACGGTTGACGTGACCCGCGTGACGATCTGTCATTCATTTATATCTTTACACACAATACATAATGTCTGATCTGTTTGGCCAACAATTTTTATGGCTTTCAATACACTCTGACTTTATTCTGTCCTCTATTGCTGGCAATACCGGCAATAAGTACTAAATTTTGTATTATTTTGTTGATATCGTTGACAATAATTTTAAATAATAGATCGGTTTGTCTTGTTTTGTGACAATCAGTTTTTTTTCAGAGCACTGGTGGGTATGTCCTCCAAATGTATGTCTCATTTGGATGTTGTGTCCAAACAAACCATAAATTCGTTTCGAGCCATGAATTCAATGGATTTTACTATTTGTGTGGCTATTATTTGGTGCCATTATTTGCACGATAACTCATTCACCTCTGGAACTCAGCTGCAGATAATAAAATCAAAGGCTTTCCTCCTATTATTACCAGATTAGGTGTTTTTTCATGTATGCAGAAAAAAAGAGAGGCTTTCCTTTTGTTATTATTTTAATTAAGTTCATCACTAGTTTTCCTGTGCTTTCCATTCAATGGTCTGATAGGAACGGATAGGGTATTGAAAATTCAATTGAATGGATAATTTTTATTCTTGCTTCTTTTGATTTGAAGATTAAAATCATCAATTCATGATATATTCATCAAAAAAATTTAATTCAGGGTATTTTTTCTGTCGGTATTTTTGATAAAATTTTAATTCAGAGAAATTTTCTCTATTTTTAGACCAGAATTAATCATATTCTCAGTATTTTCAATAAAGTGGTTGTGCTCTCAATGAGAAGATTAAGTATACTTTCGAAACAAAAATCATTTTTGAATTATTTTGAATGAAAAATGAGTATTAAATCTATGTTTTGACGAAATATTTTTTTGGTAACGAATTTAAATTTTCTTCTTTGAAATTGAATTTTCAAAAATCCTTTTTTTTGTTTTAAGTTTAGTCAAAGAATTTTTAATAAAATTTATAATTAATTTCTAAAACTTTAAGCCTATTTTAATTATATCCAAGAAAAATATTTACCAAAACATTTGACATCGTATTTCAGTTTCTTTATAATTATGTTTAAAATTTTGTTATAAATTGAAGAAAAAAGTTTTGTTTTAATGAGTTTTGAGTTTAAGTTTGCAATAAATTTCTATTAACTGTATTTCTCATTATTTATAAGTTAACGGAAAGATTTTTTTTGTGTAAGACTTTTAAAAAGTTTCAATCTCTGAGTGAAACCAAATCTTTGTCTTTTGCTCTACTTTTGAGCCAAAAGGGAAACTATTGGAAGAAAACAGAGATTTCTACTGAATTTCAAATTAGAAACTCATTTAAATGGCTTATAATTCGTTGAATATTTTCACTTCTCATTAATTCAGTTGAATTGCAATTTGAGAGTAAAATCAAATTTATAGTTAAGAATAGATCTCATCTGTTGGCAGACAATAGGGTTTTGTGTATCAAAACTATTTGATAATAGACTACAAATATTTGCAAATTATTTGACTGTTTATTATAGACTCCCAAGAATTTAGAGAAATATAGAGAACTGAGTCCAACAGAGAATCGCAAATACAAATGAATCGGATTACTATTCTGTGGAAAAATAAATATATTTATTCTGAGCACTACTTATGGCTCGTAATTCAACGGAATATTCTTGTAATCAACTGAACAGTAGTTTTCGTTACGAGAATTTCAAACTTCAGATTCAATTGAATTTTTAGATTTTGTTTTTGTGTTCTGTCGGATGAAAACCAGAATTTTCTGATTAAAATTCAAATTAAAGGTGAATTGGATTTTCATTTTACCGGAACCATTAATTACTAGTTTTAGTTTTTATTTCTACTCAAAAATCCTTTTATCCTATGCTTTGAATTTCAATTTATAAAAGATTTTAATTGAATTTTAGTCAGAACTTCAAAATTGAAAATAATTTATACTGTTATCCAAAATATGGGTTAATATAAGTTAAAGTGTTTTTGAGCCAAAATTTTTTGGATGAAAATTATTCCGATAGGAATAGGAATTGTGTTTCACTAATGAATAATAAATAGCTATTAAGTAATCTATGAATTGAATAGAAATAGAGGGTTAACTTACCGGTGAAAAAATTGATCGCACAGTAGTTTATTATAATTATTATTATAAGCGTTGAGAACATCATTATTACAATATTTTTATTAATGAATTACTGAATGAAATATTAAATTGTATTAAAAAAAAGTTTGTCTTCAATACAAATATTAACGTCTCTTTTCTTTACGACTCGTTATTACAGTTTTGCGAATAAAATATGTGTGAAATTGAAATCAATTTCTTCACTTAAATCATGTGTTTAACAGTTTTTGATACGAAAAACCAGTACTTTCTTATGGACTTCTCGTTTCTTTCTCTCCGCCGATACCCGGAGTCGTTATATACAATAATAGAGTGAAGAAACCAAATGTTTTTTGAATGAATGACTCGTTTATTATGAGTGAGAAAATTGTTTACATAACAGATGTGTTTCAGTAGACTTTTTTCGCTAAACTTTTTACTGGAAGGTATATAATGTGTACTTAAATTATATATTGTCTAAACCTATGGCTATAATACGGATAACAAGAGGTTTTTTCGTTTGAATATATAATAATGCCTTGGTTATTTACTGTATTTTATTTGATAGACACACAAATATAATAAACAGTACTTTCAGTCACTCTCTAGTTATTAAGTTTGATATAAATTTGTCTACTCTTGCAATATATGTGGGTATATATACATTGGAGTGTTACTCAATTAGCAGTCTTTGTATATATGAGATAAGAAGTGCACAAAACTTGTCACTCAATTGGAGTTTGAGCTCAAACAGGGGTCTGTATTAGGAGAGAGAAAAGTGAGAAAAATGATTCTTCTCTTTATATATTTCACACAATTTCTTCGGTAATGTATTTAATATAATATATAAGAAAGAAATGTACGGAATATTTATTACATGAGTTGAAGAGAGAAGAGTTGTGCTCTCAGTTCAGTTGAGTCCAAAACGCACATACATTAGAGTCGTGACACGAGACAAGTGAACAGTACTTCTCCTTATTCTTTAGATGGTATGAAGTGCTGGCAGTCGTTATTAGAGTAGTTGTCACACAAAATAAGAGTAACACAAGTAGTAGAGGACGAGTAGTGCTGCAGATAAGAAATTATTCAGTTTTTCCTCTTTGACTGAAAATTTTTTTAAAATAAAAATTTTATTTTGAGTTCACATAACAGTTCTGTCGGCGGAACAGTAGTTATAAAAGTGAAACATTTCAACTCATGTTTCGTTTCTCAGTATAATAACACACACTCTCTGTGTGTGAGCTGTGCTCTCAAACCTCTCTTTCAGAGTTGGAGTCGAGAATGAATTGTATGGATAACTGAACTTCACTTTTCCGTACGACTATTCGTATGGTTGGAGAACTCGCTCTGACTTCAAGTGAAGAACACTCAGTGTCTGTACTGAACACTAACACAGACTTAGCTCTACTCCGGTTCACTCTATTCTAGTCTCTCAGTTCAGCACAATTTCAATCCATACCCACTCCTACTCCTGGCTGTCAGGACTCGTGCGCCGAACTCTCTCTCTCTCTCTCTCTCTCTCTCCCTCCCTCCCTCTCTCTCTCCTCTCTCCCTCCCTCTCTCTCTCTCCCATTCTCTCAAAAAAGTTATCAAAACTCTAGAAAACTGTTATTTTTCGGTTCAATTGAAGGCATATTTTTATTGTGAGAAATAGAAATTGAAATCTTTTGTCAGAATTTTTTTAAAACTTTTATATATTTTGAGTTATTTATTGATTCAAATGTTTTTTCATACGGAAAGTCCATTTTTCCCGTTCATTGTTTCCCTTCCCTTTCTGTGAGAAAAAAACATTTTCATTGTTTTATATGAAATTTTTTTTACGGCCAAAAGTTTTTTCATTTCATTAATGTTTTGTTATTTCATTTATATGTTTAGGTTTTTGTCCCAATTTTTTTCCGTCGAGTTTTTTTGTGTACTGTTTTTCATAATATTATTTGTTAAACAAAACAGCGTTTTCTCGGTTGCACTCAATTCAATGCATGTCTTCAAATAAATAATTTATTTTTTCATTAAACGTATTTCTCATTAAATTTGTATCAAATAATTGTTTGAATGGACGCAAAGAAACATTTATTTCCGCAAAATATTAGACCAAAATTGAGTTTTGAAATCATAATAAAAAGAAATATTTCCTGAAATCCAATCAAAAGTTCACTGAAATTATGTCTAATTATTGTGAGAAAAAAAATTATTACTTATAATTCAATTCAAGAGCTCTGAATAAATCAATCGACGGATAGACTGCTGTTTACTGTATTTATTCAGAAATTCACTTTATTTTTGTATTCATTTTATTTTTTTCATTGAATATCGAAAAGTGAGTTCTAAAGGGATTTCACTTCAAATATGAACTGAAATTTCATTCATCACTCTATGGATGAAAAGGAAAATATAAAAAAGGATTTCACACACGAATAGAGACCAAGAGTTGGCTAAAGGAGTGAAACCACTATTACTTAACCGATAACTAGCTATCAATCAGAGGAGAGATCGAACAGAAAATTCATTGCAAAACACGTCTGAAAAGAGGCTGACATCCAATGAATACAATATTAGACACACACTTGAAATGGTCTGAACCTCAGGTCTATTGTCCACTCATTTAATTGAAAAATTCTTTTGATTTCTCTTTTCGTTTAAAAAGTATTTGAAAATCGCTTTTCAAAGTATTTGACGTAAAAATTGGTGTATATTATACACTGTATAATATCGAAAAGGTAAATGAGCTTGGTCATCCATGCGTCAAACTTTGAGAAATTTTCTATTTATCGCTCAAATAGTCGAATAAAATCACTTTTTGTTTGATTTTTGATTAAAATTTTTTCACGAAATCCTATTGAAAATGATTTCTCAACAAGTTTAGTTTAGTTTAGTTTCTTTTGCAATAGTGAACTAGATTCAATTCAATGCCAAAGCCTTGATTGAGTTTGTGTTAATCTATTGATAAACAGTAGGATTTCCCTTTTAATGGGTTCTGCCGTTAATTTAGACGTAGAGTTGAATAACAAAAAATTCAGACAAAATATTTGGATTATCGCTCAGGGAATGGCAGGGAATGGTAAAAATTGAATTAACCCTCATTTTCACCCATTGTTTACATAAAAACCACATAAGAGTAGAGACATGAAGAATGAGTGCCACCGAAGAGAGGAAAAGCGGATATATATTGTGTGCCATAAAACTAATGTCAATCGGATATACATTTAATTAATTGTTTTTCGCAGCGAATCTGTGAAACACAATCGCCGTATGAATAGCAAAGGAAAGCCTTTCCTCAGTTAATATATGGGCGCAAATATTTATTGGCATTTGGTTTTCGTGTCTATAAGAGAAAGGACTCTCTTATAATGAGAAACAAGTCTTTGGGTTTTTGGCCATTCATTCACTCCTTTTGCTGGTGTTTGGAGTCAATCGATATTATTAGCTAAAAGTCTGAACTGAATTACGGTTTCCGACTATAATACAGATTAAATGTCTTGTGTGTTGGCGACCGAAAGAGCTGCCAGTGTTTGACTGCCCAGAGTTATAGCCCAGAGTCGACAGTCAGTGCGATATCTCAAACAATTTGGTCTCAAACCTAATCTCAATTCTGTATTGAGTTTTGGGTTTTATTATATTTGAAGTTATGGTGAGATTCAGAACAGAAAGAGTGGAGTAATCTTCGAGTGAGTGATATATGTATGCAATTAGGCCTATGTTTAGGCCTCTTATCGGCGAACAACACATTTCTTTATTATTATATTTATATTCAAATTTATTATTATATCAAATGTTTGATACAAATACCCGTCTCTTAAATACTGAGTTATGTTTTCAATCGATTCCTTTAAAAAATTAAAAAGAGTTGGAATTCATTCACTTCCTCTCTATTTTTCTCTCATCGGAAAAAACTTTAAAACCTTTTAATGAGAATTTAAATTATAACTTGAATATATTAAGTGACTCTCTCTCTCTCTCTCTCTCTCTCTCTCTCTCTCTCTCTCTCTCTCTCTCTCCTACTTTTATCACTAAAATTGATTTTTATATAAAATGAAAATCTTTTGAAAATCTAATAAAATTCAAGTTTTTTCCCATCAAATGGAAGGGTATCTCGAATTGAGTTTTTGAAAGCAATCTTGAATGTGAGCCCATTGGCCTTAAACGCCAGTTCCAATAATCCAGTTCATCAAACTCTGGTCAAACATCATATAAAATTAAGGGCTCAGAGAAAAGGAATTGTCGTTTATTGCCACCAATAATACCAACAGTTTTTTTTTCGTGGATCAGTTTTTTCCCAATATTTACTCCAAGTGTTGGCAATTCTTATCACATAATTCTCTCTCTTCTGATACGAAATTTTTTCCCTTCACTCAATTCTCAAACAAAAGGAAAGCCTCTCTTTTCTTCGACTCCTGACATATCAAAGTCAACTGTCATTAAGAAGTCTCATACACTTCCAGCACACAGTCATACACCGACTGACCTGCCTTTCCATCTCAAACAGACTCACATATCCTGTGCTCTATAATTGATGTCATTTCACATCTATTTTTGAGATTAAAACAAAACTGAAGGTTTGAATTGAGATAAAGTTTAAAAGTTTTTATTTTTCTCTATTTTTTACTGAAAAACATTTTGAAAATTTTAAACAAAGAAAAGTTGAAACAAATCATTAAATGACTTCTCCTTTGAGATCAATAAAAGTGTTTTTTCTTGAAACTCATTTCCAGTAGTTTCCCAAACGTCTGAAAAACTTCTTTAATGACTTCATTTAATATAATGTTTGATATGAATAATGCGTTTAAAACATTCATTAATTAGATATTAATTTTGAGAAGAATTGCATTAAACTCATCGCTAATTATCTTATAATATATTTTTGCGTTAATTCAATAATTAAGTCAAGAATTTTCGCTCAAATGAATAATTATTTTAATAGTTTTTC
>JAQIXV010000184.1:0-73231 GCA_034700625.1 Tectocepheus velatus
CAAATTTCTCAAATAATTGTCGATTTTTATCAAATATTGAATAAAACAAAACAAAATAATCTGAAGAAAAAGCATTAAATGATTTATAATAGTAATCAAAATGAGCATGATAAGCAAAATTATTCTGCGCTTCATATGAAATATTAAAATTGACTTGATCATTTTTTATAAAGAACTTATTTTTTGTGAACGTAAAACACATTCCGAACTCATTTCCATAAATACTTTGCAAGATATCGAAATCATGTTCATTAATATCTTGTTCAGTTGAAATACTAATCAATTGATTGGATTTTATAATCAAATCAATTGTTTCATTGAATTTTAACGAAGATATGTTTTCATCGATAATTGGTTTGAAAAATAGGCTCATTTGAAAATTTCTCAATTGATCTATGAAATCCTCTTTCTCAAACTTTTCATCTTTATTGAAATGATTAACATGACCAGTGAAATTTCCATAATCTCCATCTTGCAATTTTTGTGACACCATTTTTTCATACATTGAATACTTTTCCGAGCGATTAAAGTATTGAATGATTTTGTTTTTGTCGAAAAACATTTGCCTTTCAGTACAGACACGAATAGGGGGTACTTCAAAGCCGTTGCTATAATCAGAAACAATTAGATTGTATTTAAAGGGAAAACGCAAATAGTCTTCAGTCACGAGAACTGCCGAATAGAATAACATTTGAAAACACAATAACTTCACAAAAATTAATAAAATTTTTCGTTTAATTGAAATAATTTTTTTCAAAAATAATTTTAATAATTCAAATAAATAAGTGATAAAAGACTTGATAATTGTTAACCAATATAGAATTGTGTCAAGCACATATTCAAGAAACAAATTGAAGAGATTCAAATAGAAATAATATTTAAGTTTTAAATTCAACATTTTGAATAGATTTCAAACAATGCATTCAATCCAATATTTTTATTTAATATGCCCTATTTAAATTTAGACACAAGTAGAAATTTAATAAATAATAAATTTCATTGGAGCCGTATACCATCAAGTTAGTTAATAAGTTGTAAATAATTTAGTACTTGGGGAGAAGTCCTCTTTGGACAGGAGTTGTGAACTTTTAATTAAAAATCTATACATGCTCAGTTTGTGTAAGAAATAATGTTGAAAAGCGAGAAAGAATTTGAGAAAGAGTGCCCGCCTGAGACATAAAACAATCTTAAGATTAATTAATAATTGAGTTAAAATATTTTGTGGCCAATCGTTGTATCATTAATCTCCTAATTAGTCCGATAATCAATTGTTTAGTTTTGACTCAATTTGACTCAATCTCACATTTTTTAGTCAATCCCTATCCCTATCCTTTGAGTTATAATTAAAGGTCAAAAACTTATTTTCGGTTCAAAAGATAGTAATTTCAGTATTTAGTCTATTAATCACTTTTGAAGTCTCATTGTTTTGACTGAAGACAAGCAAAGGATTGTTAAATCAATTGATTTTTTGATTCGCTTTATATCCTATTCATTAAAAATCGTAAAATATTTTCATTTCAACGAAAAGATTGATTAAAATGTTTGTGAATTTCGAAAAACAATTTCTTTTATTTGACTTTAAATTAATTTCTATTAAAATCTATTTTATAATTAAATCCTAAATTGAAAACAAATGAAAGTAAAGACCAATCGTTAGACTCAATGATGAGAGTCGTGTCCCTTCTTATTATCCTTTAGAATGGTTTCCTCACAGAAGACGACGACTGCAAACATAGCCAACCCGTAGAGCATTCCGGGAGCGAATTGTCCCCATATTCGCCATCTCTTGGTTCCGAAAATTCTCTGATCTAATCTCCAGACTTCGTTTCTATCCATTAATTAATATTAAATGAGTTAAATAATGGACAAAATGAGTCAATGAGTCAGACCTAAGCCAGTTATCCTTCAGCCCTCGCGCCGCCAATCTCTTCTGCACTTCCAGTAGTTGGGGTACGTCTTCGACCTTATATTGTCTCCAATCGGGAATATGAGTTCCCGGCGGTAAATGTAAGCCAGGAGTCGGCGGTCGCGGAGCTTTGGGTCCTGTCGTGCTTTCGGGGAACCCCCACTTTGGGCTCTTCAAGAAATCCCAACGACTGGTTGTCTGACCCATCAGTATATCAATTCGGTTCGGAAATAGCTTTTATTTAACCGAAAATAATTGAAATTATATTATATTTGTTTTAAAGAAAGCAAACAATTATTGTTTGAAACAAAATATTTGTTTATTTTCACAGATTTTCAGTTCATTTCATTTATTTCCACAAAAAACGTCTAAAATATTCAATTGTTTTGACATTTATTTCATTTTTAATGATTGAAGAAAAACACATTAATATTGAAAATAACGTTAAAATCTATTTTAAGCTTATATTTTGATTTCACTTCAATTTAATGACATTTTGATTAATATTTTGAGACATTTGATGATAACTGAATAGCAATGGGAAATACTTCGAGTCTGAAGAGTCATATGTTAAACGCCGAGCGGACGGGTGTTTTTCAATTGACTAAAACCAATTTAAATGAATTTCCAAACGATTTGATAAAATTGAGTAAAAATCTAAGAACTCTCGACTTATCCTATAATAAGTTGCGATCAATCCCTGCCCTCATCGGACAGTTCCACTTCTTGAAGAGTTTGTCTCTTAATAACAATCGATTGCTTAATATTCCGGAAGAGATATCATTATTAACAAAATTGGAAGTCTTGACACTAAATCACAATTCAATCAAATCATTGCCGCAATCGATGTCCAAACTATCAAACCTGAGGTCTGTTCAGCTCTCGAACAATGAGTTGACGTCATTCCCGACAGTCTTCTCAAACCTAAAACACTTGGATTTCATTGATTTGTCTCACAATAAGATAACTGAAGTTCCACAAGAAGTCAAGTATTTGAGTGTATCTGAACTCAATCTAAACCAAAACCAGATTTCAGTTTTGTCCCAATCTGTGGCCGAATGCCCTAAACTCAAAGTCTTGAGATTAGATGAGAATTGTCTGCAACTGTCGGCCATCACCGAAAAGATACTAAAAGATTCGCAAATATCTCTTCTGGCAGTCGACGGAAATCTATTTGAATTGAAAGACTTACACCATTTGAATGGATACGAGTCTTATCAGGAAAGATATACCGCAACCAAAAAGAAGATAATGTAATGTCTTTTCATCTATTTATTTAATTATTGATTTTTTGTAATTTTCACTACTTTTCACATTTTAATCCTATTTTATGAAAAATTAATTATAAATAAATTTTTAATTCAAATTATGTTTTCCTAAATGTATTCCTAAATGTTTTTGAGTCAATAAATTGTCTGAAAATCAATTAAAGTCTAAGAAATGTTTTGAAATTAAGGGTTAGTTCTCTCAAACCATTTGAAAGTTTTTCTTTGAAAACAAATTTAATTATTTAAACAAAAACTTAAAACATTTTATATTTTGTAATAAAAGTATTAAATTTTATGCCAATTATGTCAAAAAGTGGTCACCACTGGAAAGGTCTCCAATATATTCATTATTTGATAGTTTGACAAAAATAATAACAAAATTAAATTTTAATAAAAGGTCTTTACTTTTCAGTATATATGAAAAATTGGGCTAAAATTTCCAAAACCTAATTGAGTTAAAGTCATTTTACACAACAAAACATTGAATTCATATATTTATATAATATTAAGAAATGGAAAAATAATACCAAAAGCCTATTATTATTGTATTTAAGACTAAAATCCATTACAAAATGTTTCGATATTTTGTTGTTTTTCGACGAATATAACAATTATTCGAAAGATTAATGAAAACCTTTTTTCGGAAATTCAATTCAAATCCAATAAAATTATCCGAATATCGATATAATAGACATTCCGAGAGACAAAACGTTAATATATTTTCAGCAAAAGTCAGACAATTATTATTTAAATACAATTATTATTTTTGAGTGTTTTTTAAGAAAAAATTGTTTGAAATGTAATCCAATCGAAAGACTTATCAATAGATGTCTCGATTGGGTCTTAAAATCCGTGAATTTTGAGTTGTTCTGGTTTTGCGATTTGGACTTTAGTTAGGAATTGGCAGATGTTGTTCCTCTGGTCTCCCTGTAGTTGAATCACTTCTCCGTATTCCGGATGTTCGACAACAGTCCCATTACACGCGAACTCCTGTTATAAGTAAAGGGGTTAGTCATGACTCATGAGTGGTGTGGTATACCTTCTTGCATGCCTTCACGATCTTCTTCTTGTCATAAGAGTCGGCGATTCCCTGAACTGTTGTCAATGTTTTCCTTCCGTTCCGCTGTTGGATACGGATATGAATCAACCCGTCCTGTACTCCACTGTCATCGGATTTAATCGCATCCGCGAAAGGGTCTAAACGTTTCAAAAATTAAGTAAAACATGGATTCAATCGTTTCGTCACTAAATTAAAATTATTACCAAATGTTTTGAGATTTTGAATACCGCCCGAAGACATACAGTAATAGTTAGTTAAACAACAATTAGTCTGTATTTCAAAATATAATTAAAACGATTTTAAGTTTTGTTTTAAACGCAATTAAATCGTTTTGAAAGTCAGTAAACGCTTCAAACGTTTTCAACGAAACAACTGAACGACTCGACGACTGAACCCTAAGCTCTACTCCAATGGTATTCACCCCTAAAATGGCGCAAAAGTGTCGACGCATTCAATGCCTTCACTCTTTTTTTACATTAATTCAAACAAAAATGACGTACTTTTATGTCATACTTTTGCCCCCCTTTGAACCAAAAGTCGAGTCCTACCCTCAGTTTCAATAATAAATTAAAAGAATTGAAACAATTTATAAATTAATTCATTTATTGAATAAAAATTGAAATAAATTTAAAGAAAAGAAAACAAAAAATCTATTTATTTATTCATAAATTATGTTACATTCGGGCACTAAATCATTGAACGAATTGATCAAAAGCTCTAAAAACGGATATTTTGCGGCTTTTGTTCCCTTTATTTTCAATGTCTTTAGAGAACGGACCCAATGAAGGCTTTCTATTCCTCGATGGCTTATCAGAGGATTATTTGAGAGGTTGAGTCCAATCAGATTTGAATTGCGAAACATTCGTCCGATTTTATCGCACGACCAGTCGTCCAGTTTGTTGTCCGAGAGATCCAATTCTTCCAATGAATACATTTGTTGAAAGTTATCGATTCCTTCGAATCGCAATTTTGTGTCTAATGTTAACAAATGTTAAGAAATTTTTTTAATCAAAAAATTAATAACAAGTGAAAGGACTGACGGGAGGCGTCCACTGCTATCAATTGATATCTCGGGTCATATTCTTCAGGAAAGTGATCCAAACTCGTGGCCCAAATGTTCGGACAATCTTTTAATTGATTTTAAAGTTAATATGAATTTCGAAAAATAATTATAAATATTGGAAACGAACTGACGTTTAAACCTAACTCTTCCTCCTCTGACGACAACAAAGTTAGCGACGGCTAACTCGGGACCTAATTTTGCGTGTCTTCGGGCGACATATTTCTGTTGGTTTTCCTCTCGATATTTGACCCAATCCTTAGCTTTTTCTTTGTAAGTGTAACCGATTTTAGTGATAATACCCCTATTGACAATTCGGTCCAATTTATTATTTAATGGGTAATGAGCCTCAAAATAGGGATCAGTTATCTTATGGTATTCTGTTTTGTGATCATATGTTTGGTTCACTTCCCATATTCTGTCCATAAATTCTTCAGTTTTGACGACATTTTCGATTTCAAACTTTTCTTTTTGAGAAACACTTTTTTCTTCCGACTTTTTTTCGGACTCTTTTTGTTTTGAAATTTTGGTTAAATTGTCACTAATTTTAGTCATTTGGGAACAAAAGCGAAGACCTGTTGCTCTCAATAAACAATTATTTAATTTAATTATTTTTAAAAACATTTTTCAAATTAATTTTGAAATCAAAACAAAAACATTAAATGACTTCAAATCATATGCTTTGCTTTGGAGTGAGTCTTGAGTCACGTGACGACAGAATCGGCGCCTCTTTTGAATCAATTTAATAATTTATTTTTGAGTCAATTCTCATTTGTTTTCAAATAAATTCTTGATTTTATCTGAAATTATTGTCCAAACATTTTTCAAATTAATTTATTTTCAATTAATTCTCAATTTTTTGAAAATATAGTCATTAAATGAAATATTGATTTAATCATAAAAAATCCTAATCTAATGAAATCTAAGATAAAATTGAATGAAAGCATCAATTGTTGGGAATAGACGTAAATATTCTGATTCCGTGCATGTCTTTGATCTCATCCTTTAAAACCTAAAACAAAGATATAATTATTATAAACAAAGGGATGACAACAACGACAACCTTATTGACAGTCATATGTTGTTTGACTCGATTCATATCTTTAAACTCAATGGTCTGGATATGTATTTCAAACATAGCTCCACAACCACCGGAAATATCAATTACTTTAATATCCTTTGCTTTGGGGAACTCTTGGCGAAGAATTTCAGTCAATTTTGTTTCCGGTTTTGTTACTATTGTCTGAGAAATACCTCGAAATTTGAAACCAGTTTTCCATAACTTTATAATTAATGTGAAAATAATTTATTTTATTTTTAAATTTTAAATCAAATTTTAAATTCAAACCTCAGAATAAAATTTCTTAAAATTCATTTTAATTTAAGTGAAAATCTTTTTTATACTCTAATTATTAGACTATAATATAATTCTATTAAATTTCAAAAAACAGATTAAATTATATAAATATTAATTAAAAATAATAATTAAATTAAATGCAATTTTTGTAAACAAACAAAAATGAATTGAAATCACATTTCAATCATTGATTCAATTCATGTGTTTTTGTTTTGAAATGTTTTTTCAGATTAATTCATATAAAACGTTACAATAATTGCAGTCAATATTCGTTTCGTTTTGAATCAAAAATGAATAAATACTTAAAAGTTTTATTAGAATTGAATTTCATTTAATCATTTTATTTAAGATTTTTAATCTTTTAAATCTTATTCAAAAAGAATTCTATTTTTTTCAAACAATTTGTAAAACTTTCCTTTCATTGACTTTAAATGCATTCTTAAAATTGATGAAAATGTTTGAAATAGAGTTTCTTCACTTATGCCAAGATCATACCAAAACCAAGAGTTAAACGTAAACTAATTTTAATCTTATTGATGTTGTCTCAGAGCTTCCGGAAGAAACCTCTCTTCACAGTTGATATTCACAATTTTCAACATTAGATTGAACCAAAATATACAAGATCAATATAAGAATAAATGCATATTGACTGGGTATCATAAGGAAATTTGAGGCAATAGATTGCTATGCTTTTCAATGGTCAGGAGTGAAGAAAAATTGTCATTATGAAACTCTTCTACTCCTCATCCTTTATACTTTAAAGTTGACAATTGACAGCTTGACACTTTGAACAAGTTCAGTTATTGACAAATTGTTTTCCTTTTTTGAAACTTAAGAAAAAGTGCTTCAAATTTAGATTTTATTTTTGACATTTGATTTACTTAAAGACGTGGAAAATTGATTTTCGGTCAGATTTAACTCAACTATAATAGTTTAGTTCGTATCTTAAAATTTCAGAAAAATTCAAAACCAATGAAAAGTTGAAGATTTGTTTCAAATGTCTATATATTGTGAAAAATCTTTTTAGGAATTCATAAGTGAAGGCCAATAGAGAATCAGTTGTCATAACAACCAAAGCTTTTGAAGCTTAGCCCCAATTTTCTTCTCTCCTGCGCTTCAGTTGTGCTTTGGATGAAGTGTTGTATGTATTGAAAGTGAGCACAGAATCTACTCATCAATAATCTGCACTCTTCTCGTTATTATTCATTTTTGTTTACTTCTAAGATAATACCATTTTGTCTTAAATCTTAAAAATTCAATAAAATTCTATGATTTTGATATATTTGTGAGAAATCTATTTATGACTGCAATTGTTTGAGTGATTCTGTTGTCTAACAATTAGAATAATGTTTTGTTGGGAGAGATCTGTCATCTCTTTTACTCAAATATTGTTTTGTGTTGTTTTCAAACCAAACATTTGATTGAAACTCATTTGTCATCACATTATTTATCACTTCATACATCAAAATCTTCACTAAAAATAAACCGAAAATATTGCGTTTTTCTTACATTACCTGTTGATGAAAAAAATGTCGGATTCAGTCAAAAGAATATCACCTCCACTTGGTCTGAAAGAAGTGAGTCTCTCTCTCTCTCTCTCTCTCCCTCCCTCTCTCTCTCTCTCTCTCTCTCTCTCTCTCTCTCTCTCTCTCTCCCCACAATTTTCACATTGAATATGATTAAAATAATTTGAGCTATTTTTATGATATTCTTGAAATTGTTTTGAAAATATTTAATCCGTTTATAAATAATCGTTAAAATAATATTATTTTAAATTAAAGGAATTAGTCACAAATGATATCGAGCAGAGGAACTGGAAGGGAATCCTCATATCTCTTTTGGTAATGTTGTAAAAATGTTGAGCAAAAAATCAAAATTGAAATGAATTTTAGGTAATCGCAAGCATTTGTTCTCTGATTCTTCTCTCAATATTACTGTTGAGTCCGCGTAAGTCTGTTTTGCTCTATATTTCTATTACTTTTGATTATATGATTGCAATCATAGCCTATCCCTTAAACCTTTTATTATATCTATTTTTATATCGATCTGAGCTATTGTGACATTAATGAGACTTCTATGGAATTAATTTGCACTAAAGGTCTCATTATTTATTGAATCAAAATTTTGTTTTCCTTAATCCAATTGAACTGATTATTTGAAGAGAAGGTAAACTCATATAAAATTCTTAAGATTTAGTGAAAGGATGCAATCAATTGAGTCGTTGAGAAAATTATTTTCCAAATCATATGAATTTTTCATTTGAAGGATAGCCTTAAACACAAAAAATAATCAATTTTTTAATAACTGATTCTGAGTTTCCTATCATCACTTGAAGTGGTTATTGATTTGGTTTCGTGATTGCAATCAATTCTAGTTTTGAACGAAAATTGCTTTCAATAGACAATTGTAATGGTTTTCCCACCGATAGCACAGAAATGTACAAAAAATGATTAACATTTCATAAACACATTCTTTTCAATCAAATGACACAAAAATATAAAAATGATTAAATATATCAAACATTTTGAAAATTTGTATTTTGGGTAAAGATTGGGGAAATGATAACAAAAACAAAAAATTGGAATTACTTGAAATGCTATCAGAAGGCTATCAGAGGAAAGGTTATAACGGGTCGTGGCTTTCGGATCAGGAACTTCTATACGAAGATAACCAGACATTATATATCTATAATGTGGACACTAAATACCGAAGCGTATTAGCAAATGCTGTGTCTCTGGTAATTAATGGCTCAAAAAAAATTATAAATTATTAAATTATTAAATTGAATAGAAATCGAGCGGAATCATCAAAACTTTTAGTGTATCCGCCGATAGAAGATATATATTACTCACACTATTGACAGACTTTCAAAGGACCGGTAGTCATACCTTTACAGCTAAATATCAAATATATGACACAAAAACGGGTTTCATTGTGCCCTTGAGAATGCAAGATATGGGCGAAGACTTACAATACGCCGGTTGGGCCCCAAACTCAAATCGATTGGTATTTTTAGCTATGGTTTAAAGTCTCAATAAATTAATGTATTTTATTATAAGATTGTAATCTATAGAAACAATATCTATATTTTCTTCCGAGTGGATGACAACCCCATTCAACTCACATACGACGGAAAGGAAGGATTATTGTTCAATGGAATACCAGATCTGATGTATGAGGGTAAGTCTCCTTTTATGCAATATTTCAATTAAAATCCCAATTATAAAGTTATGGGATTCTGTTTCAGAGCATATACTTGAGAGCCCTTCCGCCTACTGGTGGTTCAATGACGGCTCTCGACTCTGTTTCGCTACATTTGATGACAATTCTGTGGATCAGATGCCATACATTCTTTATGGCGACAAAAACACTAGTTTTCAGTCGCTGGCGATGGGTGTAAACGGCGATGATTACCCCAAAGTGTATACCTATCCCTATTCAAAGCCCGGTCGCAACATTCCGAAAGTGACCCTTTCCATAGTCGATATTGAAAATCCAGATTATGTGCGGATTCGGGCACAAATCACACCTCCCAATGGAATAAAGGATTCGGATTACTATATAACCGCTTTTCCAGTTTGGGTCAACAGATCGAGTGTAGCTGTGGTTTGGTCGCGAAGATCTCAAAACCATACAGTGATTACCATTTGTAAAGAAGAGGATAATTGGATTTGTAAAAAGTTAATCGAAGAAGTGCTCAACAGTCCCGTCGGATGGCTTCTTGTCAACGACGCCCCCCTTTTCTCTGACGACAAAAAGTATTTCTTCATTCGTTTGCCGGTAACTGACGGTACGTTTGGAACATACGATCAAATAGCGATGATATACACAGAAAGCGGCAAAAAATACTTCTTAACCCACGGATTGTTTGTCGTCACAAAGATGTTCGCCTTTCGCTCCGATTTGAATAAATTGTAATTTTACTCAATTTTCATATTTTATCCAATATTTTCATTTTTTAAAATCACATTCAAAGGTATTTTGCGGCCACACTTCAGGGCGAACCGGGCAAGAGGTCATATCATTAAACAATTCAAATATTATTTTATTTTAAATTTTATTTCCCATTAAAGGCACATATTTTCAGTGACTGATATGAATAGTGAAAATCCGAGACAAGTTGAATGTCTTTCATGTAATGCGAGTGAAAAGTGTTGGTTCAATGACGCGATATTCAGTCCAAATGCAAGATATTATGTCTCAGAATGTTTGGGTAAGTCTACTCTCGATTCTCAACCAATTAATCTGACCTCAAATTTTCAATCGATTAAAGGGCCGGACATTCCTTCAATTAATTTATTAACTGTTGATGAAAACAAATTTGTAGAAATTCTTGAGGATAACCGTATTTTAAGGGAATGGTCTGAAGTCAGATCTTTGCCTAAAATCAAATATTTATCGATTCCAACAGAGAATGGATTTTCAATTAAAGTTCAATTGATTTTACCTCAAAGTCTTGACGAAGAGGAGGATATCAAATATCCTTCAATTATTGAACTGTAAGTAATTATTTAATCAATTGTTAAGATTTTCAAATGATTTATAACTTTGAAGAAACCACAAACCGGGCTATCAGTCAGTCAGTTATGAGAACAAATTAGATTGGTCTAGGTACTTGACCAGCAAAAAAGACTACATAAGTATACATATCGATGGCAGAGGTACTGGATTTCAAGGCGACAAATATGCGTTTGAGGTGTTCCACCACTTGGGAAAAGTCGAGACTCAAGACTTGATTTTGACGATAAAGTAATGCTTCAAAAATCTAACGAAACGATTGAAACGATTGAAATGATTTCTTTGAATTTGTTTTGTTTTTAGACATTTAAAGGAAAAGAATTCATATATAGATGAGGACAAGATAGTGGTCTGGGGGCGCGATTACGGAGGCTTTCTTACCGTATCTCTTCTTGCGGAGGACCCCACCATCACGTGTGCGATCGCTGTCTCCCCCATAACTAATTGGAAAAATTATCGTAATTATCGATTCCTTAAAATCAAATGAAATTTATCATGATCATAATACTTTTTGAAAAGTTTCGGTATTTTCTGAGCGATATATGGGAAGGCCGTCCCCTCAGGACAACTATCTCAACTATGAAAAGACTGATCTGACCCGAGGGGAACTCATTAAAAAATTGGTCAAGGGCAAAACATTTCTCTTAGTTCACGGGACGGGCGATAAACGCGTCAATATTCACCACTCAATGCTTCTGATGAAGAAATTGACAGAAGAGTCCGTCCAATTCAAAGTTCAGGTAATATTCACTTTAATTAATTTCAATTAAATTGTTCATTGAACTTGCTCATTCTATCTTTCAAAGTTATATCCGGACAGCGGTATAATAGAGTCGTGGGATTTATTTGTTCGTGTTCATTTCTACAGAACTATGGAAGACTTCTTTGCCAAATGCTTTCAGGTGGAAGAGGACAGGGAAGATGACCCCTTCCCTCTCACAAGAGTAATAAAAGGCATTCAACTAAAAAAACACAGTGAAATCCAATAACTATTTTTGAATAGAGTTTTTGTCAGTTAGTTTACATTTTTATTTGAATTGATGGCATCCCATCCCATCCCATCCCCTCCCATCCCTTTCCATAATACCTGCAAAACCAGGAAAAAATTAGTTCATTTTTGTGGTCAAATTCGGTCCAATTTTGTTGAATTTGTGAAAAACTTATGAATCATCGAATCGTTTTTAAAATCAAAAATATAAATGAAATCATTTTAATAGAATTTTTATCAGAAGAATGGTATTTAAAATTGAGAAATGAGCAAGCTAAGACAAAACTTTCCAAGAACATTATATTATAAAGAAAACAACATCAAATGATTTGAGAAAATCATGAAAATATTTACCCCAAAAATTGTTGAATTCATGGATTTCTATAAAATATTTCTTACGAATCGTAAAACATTTTATTGGATATCAAATGATTAGAAATTAGTTTATCTCGATTTCAGAGGAATTTATCGAATAGTTTTGTCATTTAAATCATTTAATCCGTCATTTAATTTGAAATCAAAATATAAGAAAATATTTGCAATCAATTATTGACTAAACTTTATTTTGATTGACAAAAACAAATCTATTATTCAAATTATGTTAAATCATAATATTTTATGAAAAAAATTGATGTTTTAATGAGTTTTATCGAAATTATCTTTAAATCTCTGATATAAACCATAACTTAATCTTTTTATTGAAAGCAAAACTGATTTTAAAAACGAGTCATTCGTTTCTTTTTGTGAATTTGTTTAAAATCTCGAAGAAAGCGATCGTCAAATAAAACTGAAATTTAATAGTTTGGGTAATAATATTGATCTGGGCAAATTAAGTTTGTTATTCTAGTATCAAGCTCATCTCTCTAATTATTACTTTATGCAAAACGTATTACGAATATTAATTTGGGATATCTTTAGATCAGAAGTAATTTTTTCGATGTTTTGTTACTTGAATTGAATCGTCTAATTGTGAGTTGTATTGCACGCAAACACTCCTTATTATTTCAATTATTGTTAAAACATTTTCCAACATTAAAACCATTAATTAAAGTCATCGCACAAACCAAATGAAGAAATTATTCATATTTTATATTCTCATAACATAAAAGCAAACACTTTTGTATTCATTTCTCTCAAATCAATCATTTTTTAATAGGAATTAATGTTTACTTTGCATGAAATCAATGAAAACAACTATTGTTTGTTAGACATCAACAAAAGTCAAATTATTGAACCGAAACCTTATTCTTAATGCATTAGATTTACGACTATATGATGAATGAATTTCTTCTATTTGTCTGATTTGTTAAAAGACTATTTCAAAGATATTCTTCTTCTTAAAGAGAGAGTATTTCACTTAAATTTATTGTCGTTTCAGTACTTATCCTATAAGTAGTTATCATTTGTTTATATACTGTAATGAAGTTAAATACAATTTGTATCAGAGTTTATATATTATGTTAAAAAATGTCTACAAAATTAAAATAGTTTCAGAAAATTATTGATTTATTTTTTATTTATTAAAAGTGCGACTAATTTTATTGGAGAGATTTTTGACGAATTGCTTCTTGGACAATTTGTTCGATTTGATTAGTTGTACCAAATCCGACCACTCTATGGATGGCTCTGATTTCATCCCAACGGAAATCTTTGAGAAATTTCTGTAATTTGAATAACTTTTGACACAGAATTCAGAGTCATAATAGTCATGAGATTCTGATTCAACGGCTTCTTCACCGAACTCGTAGTCGTGACAATTGTCCGCTTCGTATACTTTGATATTTGAGTCCAGTATAAGACGACAATCATTAGACACAATATCACCACTACTTTGAGTTCTGCAATATTTCTTCATTACTTCTGAAATGTTATTAGTATTTATAATTTGATGGTCAGTCCTATCATTAGTTGAATGGCTTTCAAATGATTCGTTTCCATTGAAATGATTGTTATCTTCACTGAAATCCCTCCGACTATTCCAATAGATCTGAAAAATTTAAAGAAATTTCAAAATAAATTGAATGTAATTTAAGACTCACAGGAATTGGACTGAAATTGATTGCATTTGGAGGGCATTGAGATTCCAGTTGTTCTATAAATTTTTCCGCTAATTGCATATAATTAGAAGCCTTTTCACACTTTCCGGACAATAAATTCATCTTAAGTTTAAATTAATTGAAAGTTTACTCGAATTAAGTGTTATATGATTTGAATAAAAGTCGACTAAAAGCACTTACTTTAGCGAATTGACGTATATCTGTCTGAACGGACTGGTCTTTTGACAAACACTCTTTTGAAACTTCATTAGTAGTTGTTTGGAGAGACAGTTGCTTGTCTTCAACTGAATTGAACCCGACTTTCATTAAATCTTTTAACGTTCCGTTTCTGTCAGAGAAAACTCCGAAATATTTTTTGTTTAAATCAATTGTAAGATCAGTTTTTCGGATATCATTAATTGATTTTAAGCCATTGCAGACACGTCTCGACGAATGATTTCCGGATAAATTTTTTGTGAAATTCGATAATTTGTTGATCGCAACCACTGCTTAAACAAATCAATTCATTAGTTTTCACAACAATTTCATTCTTCTGTCAGTCATTACGTGAATTGAATGTGGAGTCCATTAGAGAACAGATTGAAAGCAAATCCCTGACCAGTGGTGACCACTAAACAAAACTCAAACAAATTTATTTATTCAATAAATAAATAAATAGTATTAAAATTTTATTTTTTAAATTGTAATTTATTTTATAGAACGTGAAGTTTTAATTCAATGTTCGGAGAGAGAGAGAGAGAGAGAGAGAGAGAGAGAGAGAGAGAGAGAGAGAGTCTTGAATCAATATCAATTTATTGAACAAACATTTTATATTCAAAGCTTATGTCAATTCTTTACTTTGGAATTTATACCGAAATTTTCAATTAATGTCAGATTTGAAAAATATTTTGAAAGCCATAAGACTTTTGATATGAGACTCGAGTATTGAGAGACTTTACGATTTCTTATGTAAAAAATTGTAACAAAACAGAATTCAAAATAGACTTGTTTTGCAAGACTGAAAAACCAACAAAATTGATAAACGTCTCAAAATATTTGTCTTCTATTTTCAATTTTAAACTCAATTTTTTTAATTTTTTTTATAAAATTCTTTTTCATTTGATATAAAAGTTCAGAGAATTCTTTTATTTTTTTATGTTTTTGATTAAAAAATTAATAATAAGTTTCATTATTTGAAAATTCCATAAAATAATTTCTTTTGAAACATTCAAATTGAAATCAAATGTCAAAACCTTAACGAATAGGATAACAATTGTCAACATTTATGAGGCATTCCCTCAAATTTTATTTACTTCGAAAAAGAAATGAAATTCAGTTCACATCTCCTCTCAATTGATTGAAAACATATTTACGAGAAATGAACCAAAATATTGATTTAATAAAAATAATTATTTGATTTCAATTAAATAAACGTTTATTTTCATTAATTTTTGTCGAAACGGATTCCATTGAAATGAATTTAAAGAATAAAATAAATAAAATAGAATTTAATTTCAATAAATTTTCATTAAATTTTCCGTTTGACTAACATTTTATTGAAAACTATTGAATTTCACTTATTTCCAGATCAATTCATTTTCTAAGGGATTATTATTATTCTTCCCTTTTTCTCGTATGTCATAAACTAAGAGCACCTGTAGATAGAAAACTATATTTAATTGGTTTCTGTTTTGACGCATAACTCAATGAGAGGACCAAATGATCAGACATTCACTTCTGAATCCATTAATATTGAACTTCGAGTGCATTACAAATAATATATGAAAACAAAATTTGAACAAAAATAGCTATTTATGTAAATCGTTGTTAACATAATATCTTTATAAACATAAAGAATTCAATTGATATCATCTTTTGAAACGTTAAAAATTGAAAAATATTAAAATTCAATGTTTTTACAAAAGAGTGTTGAATTTCTCGAATGTTTATTGCCTTTCAGTTTTGCACTAAAAATTCAAATTATAATAAACTTGGATACTTTCACTTTAATAACTCAATTTTAGTTTTGAAAATACATTATCTTCTAAAAGATTTTAAGAGTTTCCGGAATTCAGTTGTTATCGGATTATAATGAAACCATTTTTGGGATTATGTTTTTTCCTGAAAAATATTTCATAACAATATTGAAAGTATGAAAGTTGTGGTTATTTTCATCAAATTCTTTCATTAGAATCAAATAAATTATTTGAAGTATTATTGTAGGGATGAGTCGAAACCAGTGGTTGAGAGCTCTTAAGCATTATAGGATAAATCGGTTGTCATAGAGACCACAGAATCGCAATTCTTAGTCCAATCCAGGGCTCAACTAATGGTAAAAATATTGTGTTAGCACTTCATTCAGTAGAACTACTTCTCTTGAAGTCAGACCATTTCACTGCACGTGCTTTGAGTGGAAGTCCTATCATTTGATTCTATTTGTTCAGATTTTTTAGACAAAATCAAATGCTTTGCAAAATTTTCAATCATTTCGAATATTTATTCAACAATTGTTTCATTTGATTCAACATATATTTAATGTAAGTTTTTCTCTTTAATATTATTCTCATTTCTAGCTTGATCATTTTCTAAATAAATTCTGGTATAATTACTATTAAATTTTTTAAATATAATTTGTGTATAATTTAATTCAACTCAAATATCGTTTGAAAATTATGTCTTCAAATAATTACCTCATTTGTGAATATATTTCTAATTCTGGCGAAAGCCATGATTTTCGCTTCAATTTGAAGTCATTTTAATTCTAATTTGAATTAAAAATTCAAATGTTTTCAGTGATTCAAGAATTGGATATCACTTTCTATGTCTTTTCAGATTTAATTTGTTGTAAATGTTTGGAAATTTTTGGAGAATATATTCAAAGCCAAATCAAATATCAAAATATTATACGACTTTTTTATAATTTGGTTACTTTTATAAACTGATCTTAAATCCAATAAAAGTTAGAAAATGTAATGTAATTAGTGTTTAATGAAGTCAGACATTGCTTTCAAAACTGATTTTTTCAAACTCAGTGATTATCTAAAAAGCAATCGTTATTTTTGATAACTATTGAGAGCTAATCAATTATTGATGGATTGAAAAGCGAGTAAATACTAAATAAATATTGTCTTTCAAAAAATAATAGATTGTTCTGAAAATCTTTTTAATCTCTTCAATAATGTGAAGAATATATTTGAGGATAGAGTGAAGAATGACTCGGAGTTCATAAACTAGAATTTTATGTCAAATAAATTGACGGAAAAAATAAATATCTCAGAGAATAGAAGTGAAGAACTAAAATGTTGTCACCACTAAAAGCATATGAATTGATGTTATATTAGCGTCACTTCAAAACTAAAACCATAAGAATTACTTCAAAATTGTATTAATATTTAGTCATCAACACAACTATGGAAACACTTTTCAAATTATAGGTTTTATATGATTTCAATATTAAAATAACATTTTTGTGCACTTATGCAAAAACTTCAAGAATTTAATTTTGATTTAGAAATTATTTTTATTAGTTTTATTTCTTAAGAGTTATTGCTAGTGGTTTAGTCAGGAAAGAGAGATCCAAATTAATCAAATAATTTCAAACTGTAAATAGTTAACCTTTACTAATTTTCAATGTCCAGGTTAAATTAATTGTGTTAATATTTTGTTACTATTTTCTATTACATTCATTAATTTGAACGAAAATATAAATCATTGTTTTATGTTTGAAATGATATAAAATGAGGAATCGCTTCAAAAACAGAATCTTTCAGAGAATGAAATCACGTTTTGTATAAAAAATGCAAAAAAATATATATATTCTGAAAATCGATTGTTTAAGAATCGAAAGCTTAAGAATGGATTTCTTTGTATCTAAATTCATCTGAAGGTTTAGATTATTTTTTTTTTGGATTTGAAATTTGTTTCATTGAAAGCGAGACTTCAATACAATTCAAGACTTTTATTCGCAATGATTTTTAGCAAAATTTGAACGCATTGTAATAACAATCGATGAAATGGTTTTAACAAATGTGTTGCACACAAAACAACACAAAGAAAATCCAGACTTTAAGGCAATATAAATAAATACCATGATTAGATTAGAAAATCATAGTAGTAATCTAGAAAAATCATACTTAATGGATGAAAAAGTATGGAATGTAGTCACGTTGAGAAATAAAATTATAATTTGCCCAAATGTTCAGTGAAATCTTGGTTCGTTAATCAAGAGAGTAACCAAAAATTGTGGATTCTCTCAAATTCGGATGAAAGTCGTGGTCCTCTTGAAAGCCATCATTTCTATTGACCTCAAAAGGCTCGAAGGCGTAAAAAATGATGGGATCCGACCACTAATCCATTCGTCAATCTTTCAAATAATCCATTTATTGTAAGAAAACGGAAATTATTATAAATAATAGGAATTTGTATTTTTCTGTCGACAAAAAAAGTAATTCATATTTTTGTTTCGCAAATAATCCAAACAAAGTCTCATTCGTCATAAGAATCGATATTTTCTCGACTTATTTCTTAAGAGAAGGAATTCAACAATTAATCAAAAGACAAGGGAAGAGACCTTTTGTCAAAATCAAGTTTTCTATTCCCTGGCAATCATTTGGGCAAAACTCTCACAGATTTGATATTTTATTGCTATTAGTCTTTTTGAACAGAGAATTGACTTCTTTGTAACAGAATCTTATGAGTGAGTGTAGCCAAGCTATAAATTAACAAGCAAGATATTTCTCACATCAAACTATAGTTTTTACCGCTACTCATAAAGAATTTTTAGAGAATTTTAAGAAAACATTTTAACCGTAAATTTAATTCTTTCAATTCTATACTTCAAATGAAAAGTAAAAACTTTTTGGATATTTTCCGGCAATTAGTCTTAAAATTTTAGTTATTTAAGTGAAAAATCTTTTTTTAAATAAACGAATGAAAGGCAAAAGATGTTGAAATATTGGATTAAAGCAAAAAATCAAATTTTTTTTCTTATTTTGTTTTTCAATTGAATGACAATACGTTTTGTCAAAAAACAAATCACTGAAGCGTTAAAATTGTGAAAAAAATTCAAATGAAATACATTTTGTCTGAAAATAGAAATAAGTTTAAAATTCATTGAATTCATAATATATTCAGCGAAAGAAATAAATTTGAAATTCAAGGTTTAGTTGAGTAAACAAATAAAAAACAATTGTCTTTCGATTTTCATTTGCATTTCATTAAATTTAGACGAAATCAAAGACTCGAAATAAATTTAAACAAATTTTTAATCCCAAGAATCAAATCATTTGAAAGTGAAAATCGTTTTATTAAAATCAGCGAAAACTCAAAGCTTTCATTCAATACGTGTTAAGTGTTTAATGAATTCAAATATTGAAATAATTTTATCGTTAAAACATTTTGAAAGTCATTATTCATGAGTCAAATAATCCATTAATCAAACAATTAATGCATTAATTAATTAGAAGTCTTTCCATTCAAACCCATAAAAACTTTTAGAGTTCGCATAAATGTTACGAATCTAATATAATCTCTATTTGAATCTATTAGAGTTACATTTAGTGAAAGCAAGTTTAGAAAAAAATTAAACAAACTTTAAGTCGTTTATAAGTTTTTTTTAATGAAATACGTTTTTAAAATAAGTTCCGATAATTTTTTACATTAAATCAATTCCAAAAATGAATGATCTTTTTGTTCTAATCCTGAAATTCATTAAAAAAGATTTAATTGAATGAATTAATTGGAAAAAATGTTAATCTGTTTATCTCTGAGCAACAAATGACTTAACAAAAAGTCAATCGATGGGTAATTCTACGAATGTTATCCTCGTTTTAGTGGAATACGAAAGTACCAAATCTAGTTTAGTTGAAAAATTTTGCACCAATTTCGCCAAAAATGAGAAAACAAGAGCTTTTCATCAAATATTGATAATTCAAAGAAAAGATTCTGTCAACAATTACAGGGGTTTCTCATATTATGCATGTTTTATACTTAATTAGGTAAAATGTGACTTGGATAATTTGGGCCAAATATTTTTCTGCGAGAATAGATTCAGAAAAGGATGGAAACACAGTTCGAATATTATTCGAAATTGAATTTTAACCGGAGGTAGGCTTCCCTTATCCAATTCAAAAGACTGCTGAATAACAATTGTTTATTCACTTGTGTCTAGCATATTCTTTCTAGCATTTGTTATCAACGACCAACTTTCAATATTCATGGTAGATGTTAAATACGTTTCAAATAGTATTTATAGTATTGATTTGCAGACATCTCTCAAATTGCTATAATAATTGTGTGATTTATTAATTATCCATAATCTTGTCTAATGAGTCAAAATGAAGTAGGCAAATTCAATTCTTTTTCAAAGTGATAAACTGTAATATAGTTAAAGAAATCTTGTATTATGTAATGCTAAGCGAATTCTAAGCCCTTGATCAGAAAAAGCGAGAATTTATCGAAAATTTTTTTGCAAACAATTATGAATCACAATAAAAGCTATAATTTTAAGCAAAGTTTTGATAAACTTTAATATATATTCAAAACACAGTTTAAAATCTAATTTGAATAAATAATTCAACGCTTTTCTCATTTTAATGTCATTTATGTGATTCGTTTCAAATCTTTTTTCAGAGAGAATCCGATACTTAGAGAAGAGATTCATATAATGAAGAGGAAACTCGTCAACTGAGCCCTTGTTTTAATCCTTAGAGTCATTAAATAATTTTGCATTTATGTGACAAATGACTACAGGAGTAAAACCGGTTGAATCAGTACCAGCGCTACCACAAGGAGAAATGGATGCTCTACTTCTTGGAAGGATCAAGGTAAAGTTTTTCAACTTTAGTATCAAATTTTTCTTTCTTATCTTTTTCATTGCTTATTTTTATTCTTTTATTATTCAAATTTTTTTTAAAATAATTAAATAAGAAGTCATAAAAGGTTTAAACAACATTTTGTTGTCGTTTGCATTTTTTAAATTAACCAAATTTTATAATAATTTAAATAAATTTATTTCGATTTCAAATTGTTTTGACTTCAAATCTATTTTTTAATGAATATTGAGATAAAAGTTAAGATCAAATGCTTTACTTTGGCTCAGAATCTGAATCAATCAATTGGTAAGACCAAGAACTCACTTGAAAAGACATTTCACTCCATTGAGAACAATATAAACTCCAAACGAGTTATCTCTATGGAGTTTCAAGCTTAAATATGATCAAGGGTTTCCCGTTAATGATGACAAATAACCTTGCTGTTTATATAAAATATATGTTAACCAGGATAAGTAACCCGAAAATCAGCTGTGGTCATCATTGGGAAAGTGCCTTGGTGACCTAATTAAAATTAACTGCAATAGGGACATTCCTGTATGCTTGCTCAATTGTAGTTTTCAAACTATCAAAATTATGATTTGTATAAATGATATTTTATTTGATATGATTTATGACCTGATATTTCTAATCAAGAAATGATTAATATTTTCCCTGATTTCCATTTGTCTGAAAGAATGGCCTGAATTTAAGTAAGAAAATGAATAAGGTATTCTTACTCATTCTAGTTTGAAAATGACTAACTTATTCTCATGAATATTCACGCCCTGCAAAGCTACTTTGGTACATTATGCTTAAGCAAAACTATCATGATGAATAGGCTGGGATACCAGGCTCTTTTGAAATGAAATATTCGAGAATTGATGAATATTTGTCGCCATCTGTTGAACAAAAATCTTAATAAAGACATCAAAAAATCCGATTTATTTCTCAAAGAATTGCATTTTCTCTCAATTTTTCGAAAAAAATTGTTTTCATAACAAATATGTCTTCGATTATGAATTACAATTGATTCGATAAATTAATTCAAATTTGAGGACTATTCTTGTTTTACTCAATATAGCATTTTTCTAAATGCCCAAGTTAATTCATAGGGTTTCAAACGATAGTTTAAAATCAATTTTTGACCCTTTTGTAGAGAGAGACAATTAGAGAGACCCCTTCTCTCTACAAACGGATTGTTTTTATGTGAAATCAAAGTTAAGATAAATTATTTGAATCAAATTAATTACTCAAAAAACTTGAGTTTCAAAATTAAGGATGGAGTCAGTGGTTGCAGAAACTCCATAACTCTACAGCACTGTCTGTATTACAGCACTTTATGTGCTATCACTTAATCGATTGGTTCATATTCGAGGAGATACTAAATATTAGTGAAGTAACCACTCATTCTCTACCATAAACTCGAAGGGATGCCTCAACTCTCAAAACTTGGATTCCTTTAAGAAAACTCTTCAAAAAAATGAGAAAAACTTTTTTATTGTTATTTTTATTATAGTTTATTGTCTCTACAATTGGATAGTTTGATAATGAAGTGAATGTTAATTGATATCAATTACATTATGACAATCACTAAATCATAAAACAATTTTTTAAATTAAACGATTGCTTCTGTCGAATGATTTTCTTAATAAACTTTTCTCGCATTCCTTTTACTGATTGACTTTATCTCATTTTATATAATTGTTTTGAGAGATAAATAAAATTTTAGTGAAAGTTATCCTAAAATGATTTTCAGCTATACTTCGATCAACTGTTAGTCTAAAACCAAGACATAATTGACAGTAATTTTTCATTATATTAATTATTGAATGTTCGCTGAATTTGTCGCACTTTCCAAATGGAAAATCATATAATTGACAGTAAGACAGACATCGAAGAAGGACTTGATATCCATCCAAATCAAAGTCCTATCAGTTCTTTTGTAGAGGATTACAAAGAAGTGAATGTGAGTCTCATTTTCAGTTAATTTAATGCAATTTATTTCATTTGACGTTAATTTTATTTTTGTTTAATCAGTGGTTTTGATATCAATATTAGTTTAAAGTAAAAAATCATTAAAAATGATGAACAAATAATTGAATAAATAGAAGTTGATCTTGTTTATTTAGATTCAAAGATATTGTCACTAACTTGTTTAGACTCTATCTATTCAACCAAATCTGTAAAAGAAATATATTTTACAGTTTTCTCAATTGAAGTATTGATTTGAATTTTAATGTCAATCATAACTATCATTATATTTATTTTGACAATTATTTTAAGAATTTGAAGAAAACGTTTTCGAGTTTTGAGTTTAAAACATTAAATTATTAGAGAATGAAAAATCAAATCAAATCTTAAAAGAGATAATAAAATATTGAACTTAAGCTCCAGGTCATATGAAAAATGCATTTTCAGCTACTTTTAAAAAATGTTTGGCTAAAAGCATACATTTGTTTTATCAGAGTTGGGGCTGTTTTTGCTTGAATTTTGAGTCAAATTCAATCCGAGAGTCATTTATTTTCGTTCAAATTCTTTATTAATATTATTTTTTGAAGTTTATATCAAATATTCAGAAAATGAAAATATTTAAAAAACAAAGTTTTATTAATTCTGACAATTATTTAGAATAATTTTTTTTGAGAAATTTTTTTGATTGATTGATTGTTTAGCGATTTTTTTCAAGTTTTTATGAGAATGAATGATCGATTAATAAGAAAATTGTTTTCACTTAAAATAACAAATTATTTATTTAAAATCTGTAGACAACCAAAAATGCTATTTTTCGGAAGAGAAGGGTCACAATATGAGAGGAATATCCATTACCATTAGATAGTAGTTATTTGGACTCAATTTTTCAAACTTAGATTGGTCATTTTCATTGAGTGATATTAGCAAAGAACAGGTGTTTATTGCGATTTGACTCAAATGAGAGTTAAAGTGCTTTTTCGGCTCTTAAAGAAGAAAAGACTCGAAAAACCAAAAATCTATTCGAAGACAAACTCTTATATCCAACGAATCTTTTAATCGGATTTGTCTCATGTTTTCTCATTAAATCAATTTTTGTTAAGATGTTGTGATTCACAATTATACACAATTATACCTTGATTTCAATTTTACTCATCATTTGATCATCACTTGAATACATAATTTTCACAACCTTCTAGTTACTTTAAAATAATCAATCACAGTATAAGATCAAGTTATTTATATAATGAAAATTAAACTATCCTGCAAAAATGATAAAGTGTAAAGAGTGACAAATCTATCACAGATTTTTGAACAAACTTTCAATCAATTTATTTAAAGAATATATTCAATGGATTCAATGCAAAACCGAAACTAATAAACGATAAGAAATAATTGAAATTGAGTCGAATTTCACTATTTTTCGAGTGATTTATCAAAATTACATTCAATTGTGGCGACAATTGAAGAGTTTTCGACTCATATAACACATATTTATCTCAATTGAAATAATTGATTCATTTATTCAAATTGGTTTCAAACGATCAACATTTGAATCATTCAATTGATTCTAATTTTTGCAAAATATTATTAATATATTTGTTTTCATTTTATTAAATATAATTTCAAATAAATGATGGGTTTATGAAAATTAATTGATTTGTCAATCATTTGAAAGGAATTACCAGTCGTTGACATTAATAGTAATAATTGGAAGGGAATGACAATCGCAGTGATGGTTATTCTGGCCATTTGTGGAGCCATCGCATCCTCTGTTGTGCTGATTAATCCTGAAATACAAAGTATTTTTTTTAATTTTTTTAAACATATTTTAACGATAAATCATTTTATAATTTAAGGTAAACTTCAATCAAAGACTTTTAAGGAAAAGTTAAAACTGGAACATGTCTTGCAAGGGGTGTTTTCTGCTGCAAGTTTCAATGGTTCGTGGATTAGTGACCACGAACTTATTTATAGAGACAGTTTAGGAAATTTAGTTCTATTAGATTTGAATACCGAACCACTGATTCCGATAACATTAGTCCATAATCTGGTTTTTGTGAGTATTTGTACAAAACTTTTTGCAAAATAATATTAAAAATTTGAATTTGAATTATGTTTAGAGACAAAATGTTGTCCAAAAGTACTCTCTTTCAATGGATCGAAAATATTTATTACTTGTTTATGATATGAAAAAAGTAAGAACTCATGTCTTCAGTCAATTATTATTTGAATTCATAGCTTAAGAATCGTAAGAAACAGAGATTCATAAACTCAATTCAATTCCAAACTTCTTATCATTATTTTATAGCTCTTCAGACATACATATATCGCAAAACATAAACTCTATAACATAGAGACGGAGTGAGTCTTCAAATTATATTTTATATGTTTTCCAAAAATATTTTAAATTATTAATCGATTGAACCAATTATTGTAATGCAATGAAAGGGAGACAACTCTCATCACTCCACCCAATGATATCACCCAAACTGAACTTCAATTTGCGAGTTGGGGGCCGAAGCCTAACAGTTCTCAATTCGTTTTTATATCAAAGAACACAATTTATTACAGAGAGAGTGTCCTCTCAAATGATACAAAAGTAATAGTGAGGGGCAATCAAAATGATATTTTCAATGGTATTCCCGATTGGGTCTATGAAGAAGAAGTATTGGCTTCGAGTAACGCTATTTGGTGGTCACCCGAAGGCACCAAATTATGCTTTGCCTCATTCAATGACACTCAGGTAGATCTGATGCAATACCCGTGGTATGGGTCGGGATTAGACTCATCCAATGTCTACACACAAACAATTCAAATAAAATATCCAAAAGTATTGAAACCAATCCAATAGTTATTATCTAAATATGACTTTAATTGAAAGGCCGGGCGAACGAACCCAACCGTTAAACTGTTGATCGCAGACTTGAATTTATCCGATCCCTCGACACAACTAAGAGAGTTAACTCCTCCCCAAGAGTTACAAAAGTGAGTCAAATAACATTTTCTGTCGTTTTTCAGAATTGTTTTAAAATAAATTATTTATCGTTTGAAGTGATTATTACTTTACAACAATTTCGTGGACAGACAGCCAGGAATTGTCGGTCACTTGGATCAGAAGAGTTCAAAATTACTCAATCATTAGCTTTTGTTCCGCAAATAATAACTGGATTTGTGTTAAAGTCAGACAAAAACAACTTTTTTCCAAAAAATTATTCGTTTTTCTCTAGAATTTGGTCGAAGAGACCAACGGAAAGGGTTGGGTTGATATGTACGACACTCCTCTCTTCACAGACACCGAATATTTTGTTCGTTTACCGGATAATCAAACAAAAGAGAAATACCGTCAAATCGCAAGAGTCTTCTCTAAGGTATTCCGTTGACTAATAATAAAAAAAAGTATTGAATGAGTCGATCACAAAGACAGGGGATCGACAGTTCATCACAAAAGGGCCGTTCGATACTTTGCAAGTGTTAGCCATCAGTCGCGAAGAGTTGAGTGGAATTCAATATTTATATTACGCGTCGACACTACCGACCAAACCGGGGGAACGCCATATATTTAAAGTGATGATTACAAGTACCAGAACAAAGACAACCTCCGAGTGTCTGACATGTGATTTGGGTGACCAATGCCTTTACAATAGCGCATATTTCAGTCAAAACGCAAAGTATTTCGTTCTCGAATGCAATGGACCCGCGACTCCTAAAATAGAGCTCAAGAGGACTGAAGACAATCTCAAACTCTTAACTTTACAAACAAACGATCGCTTGACTGACAGTCTATCCAATAAACTCTTACCGATTATTCAAAAGTTGAAGGTTCCGATTGAGGGCCAGATGACCAGTGAGTCCATCCCTTTCCTATTCTTTTGTTTCCAAATAATTAACATTGTTTTCAATGATTGCACAGATCTGTCGGTAATGCTATATATGCCGCCAGACTTCAGAGAAGATGAAATCGTTAAATATCCTCTTCTGATCCAGGTATTGAATATTTAAATTCTAACCTCTCTTTTATTATAATTAATTTACAATAGATTTTTAAAAAAAATTCAAAATATACACTGATTTTTGAATCCCTAATGTTCTCCGAAAATATTTTGAAATTTTGTATCGATTTTAAGATTTTTTTTTCTGAGAAAACAAATATTGAATAAATAGCTGAGGAAATAGCGTTCCTATAAATTCATTTCTAATAAATTCATTTCCTATAAAATCATATAATCAATAGTAAATCAAAATAAAATAAATAATAGTTTTAAATAAAATTAAATTAATATTAAAATGATTTGCAAAATGATTGCCTCAATTATATAATAAATTTAATTTTTAAAAATTATTTCAAGTCTTTCATCAAATTATCAAAATTAACTCAATTTGAAAGAAGATTCGAACAAATGTTAATACAATTGATATGATATATGGAACCAACAGTTGTACAGAGAATAGGCATTCAGTTTCTCTATTGTCTAAAATAAATGGAGAAATCGATAATTTAGAGAAAGAGTCAAAAGATTTTCCAAAAATAATTTCATTTAAATTATTATTTTCTGAAATTTTGAGGATAAAATTGAAAACGAACATGCCAATTTTAACTGAAATTTGTTATATTGTAATATAAAATAAATAAATAAAGCAAAATTTAAATGTAAAATATTTGTTTTCTTCATATCTAAAGGTATATGGAGGACCTGGGTCACAAATGGTTACCGAGAGATTCCAAATAAATTGGGGGACATATTTGGCGTCGACTAAAAATATAATCTATGCGTTTATAGACGGGCGGGGAAGTGGCAATCAGGGCGACGCTCTTATGCACGAACTGTACCTCAATTTAGGAACCGTTGAAGTAGAAGATCAAATAACTGTAGCAAGGTAAAATATCAATTACCCTACTTTTCTCGTCCCAATATCCGTCGATTTGTTCTCTTTCTGTCCAAATGAGTTGAATGTGATTTCCATTTGAGATCAAAATAAAAATCGAGTCATTAATAGATATAAAAATTGATTTTCACTCAAAATCTTCATTAAAACGATCGTCAAAACACTTGAGAAGATTCATGATTTGCTTCCATATAATAAATCTAACGGATAACACATAGTTTAGGGACAGCCCTAAAAGTGTAGTCTTTTTCTAACTTCAATACTGTTGTGAATTATGATCAAAAGATTAGCGCAAATTCTAGCGCTTAGTTGTATTGTTCTGAATACTAAACTTTCTATAAGAAAGTTGTCTGACATTCAGTTTAAGAAAAATTGTCAAAATTGATAATAATATCGATCTGTTTGACGATGTGCTCAGAATTTAGTTTTTCAAACAATTATAGAGAAAGACATCCGTTTTCTCCTCTTTTGAACTTAAAATTTCATTCAATAGCTCTTTATTTGTGACTATTTTTTCTCAAATTCAAAAAAGATTCGAATAATTCATTCATTTATTTTATAAACTTTTCAAACGATAAAAGTTTTTAAATTATTCAGAAATATAGAGAAAGTAATGCAAAGAATATTTAATTTAATATAGAATTCAAATAAGTTGAGAGACGACTGAATCTAATTTTGTTAAGAATTAATCTTGAATAATTTATAAATAAACAGACGTTTTAATTTCAATTTTAATGCATCAGTTGTTCCCGTTGTTGGAAGAAATGGTTTTTAATTTGAAATTTGTTTAGTGTTCGGATCCTTTTGATTGTTGTGAATAGAATTGTTTGACAACCGATCGGCTAATCTATTAACACTATTCTCAAAGGAAATGAATTCAGACATCATTTGTAGTGAAACAAACATTTCATTAAAAGACGGAACACTTTGATCCAAAACCTAATTCTTATATAATTAGTAAAACATCAATTAATGTATAAAAACTTTTGCTGAGAACCAAAAGTAATTATTTTATTAACCAAAGAGTGTATCAAAGATTTTATTTATATATTTTGTGCAGATATTTGAGGGATAACTTCAAATACGTGGACAAAGACGCGATTGGCATTTGGGGATGGAGTTATGGTTAGAGCACTTCTATTAATATTAATCATTTGACAATAATTTGTTGTTCAGGAGGTTATGCGACGGCACTCGCACTGGCGATGGACATCAAAAATCCAGTTTTTTCGTGCGGCATATCTGTAGCTCCGGTTACTTCTTGGCTTCTCTACGGTTTGTTCTTTTAATTTAATTAAAATCAATTTTGAAACCTCTGAAACATTGAACACCTCATTAACCACATTAACCAAGAGTACATTTCCTTATTAATCTAATTTCGAAGCTTTGAGAGGAAATCGATTTTTCTCGACTCAATTCAAAATTAAATTATTTTCTCAAAATATTCGTCTGATTATTAAATTTTCTATAATGTCATAAAAATGTTGTTTAATTGAATTTAATAACAAAAATTTGAGTCTAATCTGAAATGAAAACATTTATCCGATATATTTAGACTCCGTTTACACCGAAAGATATATGGGTTTACCGAAAGATAATATGGAAAGTTATTTGCGATCAGATGTTCTCAATAGAGCCAATAATTTCAAAGGAAAAAAATTTCTGATATGTCACGGATCTGCTGACGGTATGATTTGATTCATTCATTTATCTAAAGAGAGTCACAATGAAATTTGAGCCTCAATTACAAAGTTTTATATTTTTTTCAACAATTCGTTTATAATATAATTATTGTCTGAAATGAAAACCTTATAATTGTAGACAACGTTCATATCCAGCAGTCGATGGTTTTAATGAAAGCGTTGACAAACGCTAACGTTATGTTCCAGACTCAGGTATACCCGGATGAAAACCATGCGCTCTCAGGCGTCAAAACCCATCTCTACCACACTATGGAAACTTTTTGGGACGACTGCTTCCAATTAAATACTGTTTACGAGGATATAGGTCTTCGTCGGCGAAAAATTGTTAAACAAAATCACAAAAAATAAACTTTAAATTTGAATCAAATCTAATATATTTCTAATTCTAATGCCTTATATAAGTCTAACAAAGTTCACAACAAATATCTGTTTTTTGTCTTCTTATTAAAAAATAAGACATTTTTATGTCAAATCAAACTCAAAAATAAAATATAAATACGTTTTTTTTGAGGGATTTAATGTCCAAAACATCTTTTTTTCTATCAATTATAGATAACCAGAAGGGCTTACCTCTTAGTTTTGGATTATTTCAAAAAATTTGTAGAAAAAATTGTTATCTTCTCAATGAAAATGATGTATAAAATGACTATTTTTAATGCAAACGAATTCAAACAAAGCCTTTCGGCATAATTCAAGTTCTCCACAGATTTTTATTCAGCAATAATTAGTCAAATAATTAATAGCTTTCTATTTGTTTTGGTAATCAGCGGCACATCTGAATCCCAGATTACTTGCAGACGAATCCTGTAATTTCAAAATTAAGGCATCAATTATTGAACGCATATTCATATAATTTAAATCAAATATTTAAACTAAAATTCATATAAAATGTGAGAATTTATTCGACATAAGAATAAGTCACAAATTGGTTCAAATAATTTAATTAAAGAAAAAGATGCCATTTATGAGGAATCGGGGCTCAATTTTTGAAATATTTGATTTGAAAATCATTTGATTGAGTTTTTATTAAAATAAAAATAAAAGTTATGAGAAAATGAACGAACCGGAGTGTTTTGACTTCTGGCGGCACATCTATATCGATAGCAATAGCTTTTATGGCACATAAAGGAACCGCCTTTTTTCACTCTATCGGTTCCCGAATCTGGACCTTTAGGATTGTTTGATGGATTCGGACTATGGTTTACTGTCCACCAGTCAGACGTCCACTCTATTTGAGATTCAGTGCTTTAATAGATTTTCAATAGTAAGGGATAAATACCCCAAACATTTCCGATCATATTTTTTAGCCCAAACTTATTTGGAGGAAACGAATCAACCGGTGCTGTCCCTATATACCCGTCTTCCTCTAAATAAACGAATCAATCATTTTAACTGACATTTGTTTACTCAAATGTATAGAAACAATATTTAGAGCTTTGAGATATTGTTTGCAAGGTGTTTGACCACCTTTAAGTGTTTGCCCAATACTTATGTAAGAGATCATCATATTTGCCATAAAACTCATAAAAAGATATTCAATGAAAATAGAAATGGATTTGAAGTAAATTATTTGCAATATTAAAGTCTTTTGTAATAATATAAAAACCAAAAGTGAATCAAAAATTGATTTTAAAAATAATTAATTTTGATTTCATTAAAATCTTTATGAGTTTTAGCGAATGATTTGATTAAAAGAAGACCTGAGTTATAGTGAGGAAAGTTTCCGTCCCATATGTTTGCAAAATGTTTATCGTTTGGCTTAAATTTGTTGCCCCACGAAAACAAACGGTTTTTGAGTCCTCCCCGACAGGCGTATTCCCACTCAGCTTCTGTCGGAAGTCTAAATCCTTTGGATTTGCAATAGTTGTCGGCATCAGTCCATGAAATGTGGACCACCGGATGATCCCATCGTTGGTTGAGGTTGGAGTCAATACCTTCAGGCGCTCTCCAATAGGCATTAGGAACGGGTAACCTTCAAAATTCAAAGCGATAAAACAATTGAAATAAAAGAGCATGTACAATACCACCAAGGTGCTGCTTCCACTGCTTCACTGATATTTTGTTTCACTTCTTCTGACAACAAATGTTCGAAAACGAAAGAATTGGCGAACTTTTCGGCGTCCGTCACATAATTGGTTCGATCGACAAATCGCTTGAATTGAGAATTACTCACTTCTTGGATATCCATATAAAAGCTGTTGAGAGTGACATTCCTTTGCGGTCCCTCTCCATCAGAGATGAAAACAGGATCGTTAGTACCCATAAGAAAAGTTCCGCCTTCTATCAAAACCATGTCCTCCATGTCCTCTAAATTTCTTTTCCCACAAAAAGTTTCGGTCTTTATTTGATTTAATTCTGATTTGAATTTTTCTTTTAAATCATTTCTATTTCTGGACAATGAATGACAACTTTTTTCTTCGCTTTTAGTTTCAATATTTTCCGCGAAATTAATAACAATTTTCTCATTGAAAACGATTGAAATTATTAACAATTTTATAGATATATTCATCTGAAAAATAAGTGAAATTCAAATGATTAAGTGAGTTATTGTCCCATTGGTATCATTATTCATAGTCTTTATTATGATTAAAAAAGTTTTGAAGTTATATTATTTCTTCAAATAAAATGAATCCAAAATTTTTTTTAAGAGAAATAATATTTTGACTTTCAATGCACTCAACATTTGATTCAATTCTAAAAAGTCTGATAATTACTGCATTAAAGAGATTAAAACTTTCTGCCCCTCGAAGAGTACTTCACTGCATACTTTGTTGGTTTTGATAGAAATCCAATCTATAAAATAATAAACAAGGTAGATCACATCTTTTTTCATTTTATGAAAGCTATGAGAGCTTAAAATATTTCATATTTTCATTTATTAAATTGTAATCTAATTGATGACAAATTTTCTAATATTTCGATCGATTGAATATTTAATGAAACATTGAGTCCAATAGTTTTAACATTTTTACAATTGTCTGAAAGTGTAATATAATGTGAGAATATTTATACAGATATACGACTACTAAATATAGATTTTGGTCTATTGCTATGGGATCGCAGCAAAACATATCAAACAAATAAAATTTTTGTTCTTCTAATTCTTGTTTTCATATTCAAAGAGTCAAACACTTTATAATAATTGATGTTTTGTTTGTAATCGTCTTATATAAACATTTTCTTAAAATTGGAATAAAATTTGTTTCACTAAATAGTATTCAATGAATACATACTTAAGAAACATTCATTAAAATAATAATGAAAATCAAAGTTTAGCCTTAATTTGATTGAATGTGTTTTCAATGAATTGATTTCAAATGGATAAGGATCTCGATTATGGAGATGATGACGAGGTAAGACATTTGCAATTATAGAAAAGTTTTACAAAAATATTCAATCAATATTAATCAGCAATTAACTAGCAATATTTTAACAGTCAATCAACATATAATTCAATTACAAGAGATTTATTACTTTCTGAAACAAATTGGAAATAAATTAAATTATTTAATAAGTTTTAGCGTTATTAAGAAAAATCTAAAAAAGTAGAAAACCATTGGCAATGATGTTCTCCACTAAGAGTTATAGCATTTGAGTTGTAATTACTATTTGTTTTGTTTTGCTCAACATCTGCTCAATATATGAACCAAATAAAAGCCGTAATAATACAATATTTGTTAAGAATCCCATTTCTCTTTTGAGTCTCTAAATAAAAATTAATATTATTCTCATTTCAGACAAAATGTTTGCAAATCTTTTCTAATTTGCGACAAAAAGACGTTCTTTGCGTTTGTAGTCATTATTAAAGTGTTTAGTCTTAAAATATTGTTTATCGAAATTAATTTTTTTTGTTTGTCGATCAATAAATCTGAAGACTAAATCAAAAATATAGGTCACAAACCGACTAATGTATAGAATATTCTCTATTCTAATCAACGGATCATTTATTTCACTAAAAAGAAGAAAAAATCGATTCAAAGATAGAATAGAATTCTCAGAGGAAACAGATTTCTTCGCTATTTTTCTAACGATCAAAATTGCATACATTCAGCGATTAATTACTTCAATTTCAATCATTTTCATTAAACTTTTCGCCAAATTATTTTTAAACGATTGAAATATATTTCAAATATAAGATAAAATTCCGTTTAATGAGCTTTTAATCTATCTAGTTCAAACTTTTCATATTTTTGAATTTAAGCATAAAATATATTTTTGTGTCTAATATTTGTTTAATCGAAATGAGAGACTGTTTTGGAAAAAAAAAGTTTTAAAAATCCTTTTCTTTATTTAAGACGACAAACATATTAAACAAATTCAAAATAAACTCTCAGTTGAGTTCATCACAGAATTTAATTCAATATTTCACTGAAAATGTCTGAAATGTAAAGCTTTTGACAGAATATTTGAAAAATTGAATTTTGAATTAATGTTCTGTAAAAGTGATAAATTATTTTTAAGGAATTTGTCGAAACTGAAGGCGAGGAAAGTCATTTAAAAGGAGCTTTAATTGCTTTGTTGGTTATCGTGGTCATTTGTTCTCTCATTATCCTCTCAATTATAATACTGACTCCATGTATAAGAAATCTTTTGTTAAGTTTTCTTAATTATTAATTTTATTTTTCTTCGAAGCCATAAAATACTCTGAATTTCATATCGAAAGCTATAAAATCACTGAAATTTTAAGCAATGAATTCGTACCGAAATTATTCAATGGGACCTGGATTTCAGGTATTTCAAATAAACTACTATCAATTCAACTAGTTCAAATTGTGAATAAAGTCTAAAAAATTATCATTTTTCAATAACAAGGCCATGAATTTATTTTTAAAGAAGATAAGGGATCTGTTGTCATATTCAACGCAAACACTAATAACTCAACGATTTTAGTGAAAAGCTATATAACTGTAAGCTTTCAAATTGACTTCTAATCAATGATTAATTGCTTCCCTTCAGAGACTCTCGAAATTATTGAAATTATTATTTAATTGTAATACAAAATAATTACTAAATGATAGAAAAACCATATTTTAATTAATTATTAAATCGATTTATCATTAATTTCAGCGACAATTCAATTCTCAAAAGTTTTTTGTGTCTTCGGATCGCAATTTTGTTTTATTGATCTCTGATTTCAAAAAAGTAATAAACGTTTAACAGATAACCAAACCATAATAATAACTTGGTTATTCTTATCCTTTATATTTCAGTCACGTGATTTTGTTTTTACGGCAAACTTCATTATACACAATATTCAAACAGGGTATTTCTAAACAGGATATTTTCTTAATAATCGAGCTCGATACTTTATATGTTTCAGAGAAATTATAAATTTGGACAATTTAATTGATTACCCGTCAATTCAATGGGCGGAGTGGGGGCCCAAAGGAAATTCTTTGGTAATTATTTGATAAAATAAATAAATTTTTATTAAAAATAATTTAAATTATTGTATAAAAGATTTTCATCAATAATAATGATATTCATTACATTCCATACATCGGAGCAAATGTTCAAAGAATTACAAATAATGGAAAACAAAACGTTGTTTTCAATGGAATCAAAGATATGTTATACAGAGGTCTGTAATACTTTAATCATGAGATATGACTGAAAAAGACATAATTATTATGACAATGGACCATGCTCAATGCTTAATAGTTTTATCTCATCGTTATGTCTGAAAGATTACTAAAACTCAAATCAAATTGAATCCAACGAAACAAAACAAAAACCCAAAAAAGTTTTGATTAATTTATAGAAAGACTTTCACCAAATAGAATGTCAGCAAAAAGTCTGAATCTTTTGTCATTAAAATCAAATTTTGATGAAAAATAATTCGAATAAATTATTTCTATTCACTCAAACTTTTTTATGAAACATTTTGCTTATAATTGAATTAATTTTTGAGATATTTTCCGTTTTGAGTTAAAATGAGATAATTTTAATAAATGTTTTCAATAATTCAGAGAATATTATATCGAAAGAGTCTTTGTTGTGGTGGTCTAAAGAGGGGCTGAGTCTGTGTTACGCCACAATTGATAACTCTGGTGTTGGCGACAATATTATAGTATATTACGGAAGTCTCGACAATAAGACAGAGAGCGGTTCACTTGATTTCGTTAATTTTAAATTCCCTAAAGTGAGTGAAACTCAATCAGAATAAGTGCTACAAAACATTGAAACCATTTGTGACTTAATGTTATTTTTGCTTCAATTCAAAGGCTAAACAAATGATTGCGAAAATTTTTCTCTGGATCTATAACTTCAGTTCTTCTGCTGTTAAGCAAATAATTCCTCCAAAAAGTTTATTAAATAAAGATTTTTATTTAACTCACGTTAATTGGGTTAAAGAGGACCGACTTACTGTCATATGGACTCTAAAAAATCAAAATAATTCAATAATAAGTTCATGTTTTGAAAGTAAAGAATGGATTTGTGAAGAGGTTTGTTATTTTTCACACTTTTTTCAAATTTATTATATCTTTTTGAGAGCAATAAGTTTTTATTGGTTCAGAACATTAAGATCTCGAGTGCTATGAATTTGAAAAAGTTATCGCAAAGTGTTATTACATCCAATGACGGACTCAAGTATTTTATGATAAGCTTAAGACCTGATTCACTAATAGGAAGCTATTATCACATCATTTCATTCAAATTAGATGTAAGTCTCAGACAAACTATTAAAACAAATAAAAATTATTTTATATATACTTTAAATATAGGAAAACTTTTTGGAGTCGTTCCTAACGAACGGTGGCTTTGATGTGACAAAAGTCCTATATTTCGACGAAATGTCACAAATTGTTTACTTTGAAGCAAAAGAGTCAGCACTCGTCGAAACGCAACACATTTATAGCATTAAAATAAATGAATCAAAAATAATTGAATGCATTTCTTGTAAATTGAGTTCAGCCTTAAATAATTGTGAATATTTTGAGGCTGTGTTCAGCCCTAACGCTCAATATTATATTCTTCAATGTCTGGGACCGGATATTCCAAGAGTTTATTTATTAGAACTCAACCGAGAATTCAACAAAAGTTAGTCATATAAACAATTTTCAAATAATTTGTAATTAAAATGTTTTCCGTAGCGATTGAATTGGAAACTAATGAAGAGCTGACAAATAAAATGATGAAAAAATTAATTTTGGATTCACATAACTTTACGGTCCTTTCGGGAAATAAAAGTGAGTGAAAAATAATTAATATTAAATATTTTCTTTACTTTTCCTCAATTCCCAAAACATTCGAAATTTTATTGAATTTTCGGATTTAAGATATGATAACTGTTTTGAAATCAAATCAGAAATACATATCAAACTATTACTACCCCTTGGGTTTGATGATGAAGTGGTGGCAAAGTATCCTCTCGTTGTTGAAGTGTATGTCAAATAAATATTAGGCTTTCAATAACTGAATCATTAATTTTCAAAGAAATGACCCTCACACTTCTGTGCTCAAGCAAACATTCGATATCGGTTGGAGTCATCATTTGGTTTCTGAATTTGAATATATCTATGGATGGGTTGAAAGGGATGACGAATATCGTATTCACAGAAAAAATATTCAAAACTATGAAATAATTAATGAAAACATAGAAAACTTTGGGATTGCTTTCGATTATATCAAACAAAATTTACTTTTCATTGATTCAAAGCGAATGTGTATTTGGGGCTCAAATATCGGGGCTTTTGTTGCCATTTCTAGTTTGGCCTCAAATGATATAATGAGATGCGCTGTTCTCGTCTCTCCTGTCATCGATTGGAGACTAATCGGTAGTTATTATTAATCTGTTTATTCAAATGACAAAACAATAATAGACTTCACTTTGAATTAAGATGTGGTAACTTATGAGCAGTTATTCAATGGAATGAACTTATTTGAGGACTACGTTATGTTTGAAGGATTCAATTTAATAAACAAAATCAATAAACTCATTGCAAAACATATTCTCTTAATCCACGGTTCAGCTGATGGTATGAAATGTTTAAATGTTATAAAAGTATTTGATTTACTTTTTTGCAGAGAAAGTATCGGTTCAGCACTCAATGCAATTAATCAAACAATTGGTTAATGAATATTCCAAAAGTCAATGGAATTCATTGGAACCACTCATTCAGTTACAGATATATCCGGACGAAGACAACTCTTTATACTCTATAAGACATCATATGTTCCGAAGAATTCAATTGTTTTTAAACCAAATGTTTTGGAAAAACCACAAAACAGATGATAAAAAAACTTAAAACTTATTCAACAAATTCTAAAATCTATAAAAATTTTAATTTTAATAACAAATTGAAACCAAAGTAAATGTCAGTCACAAACATATTCGGCATAAAAACCAAATAATAATTCAAAATTAAATTCAAATTAAATCAAATGTTTTGATCGAATGGTAAACACAAAAAGAATACATAATTTGAGAATTTATATAAACTTTTAAAACATAAAATCAGATAAAACCTAAAAAACGATAAATGCCTACAAAATAATTGATCTCTAAATTCATTGCAAATTACATTACATTTCAATTATTTTAAAATCTTTTGAAATCTTTTCAACACTTTTTGAAAATAAAATTTAAAACAAAAAAAAAATAAAACGATTCAGTGATCGAGTATTCGAAGATTTCCAGAAACTATTTTAGACTCGAGTATAGCACCGGACGGTATGTCAATGCGGTCGCCATGATTTGCAATTATGATTACTGTCCCTGAATTGAGAGCATTAAACACAATGTATTCCAATCTTTAAATTTATAATAAAATAAATACCTTTAAGAGTAACCCCTTTACCGAAAGTAACGTCTCCACTGACTGTCAAGTGGTCGAGTTCTAAGAGGTCAGGGATTGCGCCAAAACGCGCCAAATAGTCCCGAACTTTGGAGAAGTGAGAGTCTCCCAATTTGACCAAAGGAACGGTAGGAAAAGCTCTCTTAGGGTTCATAATGAGACTGCCATTACTCAGAGAATACAAGTTTGACATAACGAGCAACAGATCGGATGTCTTCTTGACCGGTAAGAACCGACTGCGCGGAACATTGATACCAATGGCGCCATCAAAGTCTTTCATGGCTGAGCCCACAGCAGTTTCCAGTTGTATGACATCCAACCCATTGTCCAAATGTTTGCTATTAACGATAATTTCCATATCGAGTCCTCCCATTTCCACTAATTGTCGAATATTTTCGAGTTTTATCCACAAATTGTTTGTATTGAAAATCTTGAACTTCTGAACGCTTTTGAATTCATCGACGTGTACTTTAGGCACCTGTGCTATCTCTAACAGTCTTACGTGACCCTCGTATTGAATAAGAGTTCCTCCTTTGACGTCAGCCACAGTTTTGTCGGTCACTTCCATGACATACGAGGGATGAACCGATTCTCTGGGATCGAGAAGTGAGTGCAATATATTAAGATCGACGGTTGCGCCCAAATTGTCGATATTCGACAAAAACACTAATTGTCGTCCTTTTCGTCAAATTATTTCAATTAATTTCAATCAATTATTAATTAATTAATTAATACCTTCTTTAATGAAATATTCGAGAAGACCTGACTTATTGAAAGACTGATAGAAGTCTCCGTGACCCGGGGGATACCATGCTGAGTCGTCACCGCTCAATGTGCCAGCGATGGGCATAAGACTCTCTTTATTGATTCGGGGGTAACGGCTCTGCATAAAAGTGAAGAGTTTGACTCTAAAGCCCTTATATTTGCGAAGAAGTTTTTGCGTGTCTTCGTCCGTATTGAATGAATTCATCAAAACTAGCGGTACGTCCGCGTCGTATGTCTTATTCAAGTGTTCAATCTGTTGGACAGTCAGGTCTAAGAACGTCAGATCGTTTCTCACGGGAATCACTGATTTAGGACCCGTACAACCCATTGATGTTCCTTCAAATCAATTGATTCGTCAATATTTCAAATTAACACAATTTAAAGATCAGATACCGAGTCCTCCGTTCAGTTTGACGACAACCAATTGATTTAGCATTTGTCGGATCAGATCTTTTTGCGGTTCTTTTAGTGAAGTATAACTTCGAACGGCATCTTCCGGAAGGGGTTCTATTTTTTCCCATTGAACAGAAGGTCCGACGCCCTGAAGATATTTCATGAAAAGCTGTTGAAAGCCTCTGAACTCTCCTTCACATATCGATCGATGAACTTGATTAGTGTTTGAAGTTCTCAAAAGTTTGTCGAGTTCTTGAGCCAATTGGACCTGGGCGTCCTTTTTTGTCAGTTCTTTGAACTCTGTAGTGGAGCTAACTTTCCGTTGATGGCGGGTCTGGTTGGCAGTGAGAGAATTTCCATTGCTCTGTTCGTTCGTCATTTTTCCCAAATCCTGTTTTTAATAATTTAAGTTAAATTCAATTCAGGACTCAATGAAAATCTCCGCAAAAAGCCATATTTTTGGTCAAAACAGACCTTCCAATGAGTGCTGTTAATAGACGTGAAGTTTTGAATATTTGACATTTTTTTAGACTCAAATTTAACTCAAATCAAAATAATTCAGAAAAAGACCGGAATTCCAGTTAAACGAGTGATTGAATTGAAATGAAAACTTTTTTAGCTCTACTTTTCGTCGATAACTTTTTTGCGAAGATTAAAAAAAATCTTTTATCAAATAATACTATGAATGGCTACAAATTAGAACTGATTTAATCACGTCATCGACTAAACAAACTTCTCTTTCATTAGATTTTGTCGTTTTATCGTTAAATTCAATCCAAAGTTTAGCTCTCAGTTATCAAAAAGTTACTCAAAAAACTCTTCAATCGCTTCAATGCTTTGATTTTCAGTACAAAATTGCATAAAATATTGAAAATTCAAAAGTATTTCACTTTTAAAAATATTTTGTATTATTTAAAAACATTATAAAAATTTCAATAAAAACATCTGAAACATTAAAAACATTAAATCAAATCAAAACACATAATAATTTTCATTACAAACAAATGTTATATTCGGTACAAATTTCACTGATATTCATGTTTTCATTTATTAAAGAAATATTAAAAATAAGCGAAAAGTGTTTTCATATCATTATTTTTGTGGAATGAATGATGTCTTATAGACTTTGATTTACAGTCTATGACCTGACTTTTAGCGACAAAATATCATTTCATTGATCTTTCAATAGAATTATTAGCGGAAAAAATAATAAATTTTTCCATTTTATCATTTGATTCTTGCAAATGTTAAAAAACCTTCACATTAGAGGACATTTAGAAACGTTAATAAACATATTTTTTTGACAATTCATTTCATTTCTTCAATAATAAAGAATTTCAATGAACTCAATAAAACTCAACCTTTTAGTCATAAATATTAAAGTATTCTTTCGATTGTTTTAAAAATAAAGATTCCTTCAATTGAATGTAAGTTTCAATAACATAAACAAGGTAATTTTCAATTTGCAAAATAAGGAAAATTCATTTTCAATGACTGTTTTTTTATGATTTATCAAAAGCTGGATAATATAAAGCTGGTGTAATATCAAATATTGTGAACAAACTAGCAAATCTTAAAATTATATGAATTATCAATTAGCATGGCTATATATTGTCATATTACAAATGGTTTTTAGAAGTTTTTATTTGATTTTTCAAAAAATATTTGTTAAGTTATATAATGAAAGTTATAAGTCCTCTGAGTTTTGGAAAAATGTAAATAAGTTTTGCACTTATGTTAGGAATGAACACAGAATTTGAATTCAAGGACTTCTCATAAAAAAGTCAATTCCAGTCTCAATGCTATACATCGTGTGATTCAATGATAAATAGTATATCAGATAACTCTTCAAAAATAAATCCCTTAATCATAAAAAGTTTCATAACTCGAGTTGAACTTTAAGTAAAATATATTGGAAATGAGCAAGCTCAATAAGCTCATCTCAATCTTGTGGACTCTTTGATTCAACAATAATTTAGTTTCAATCAACAGATTAAACGTTTTTAAGACAATTGATAATAAAAATAAAGAAAAATGAATTTAAAACAAACACTTCAATTAAGATTCAATTGGATTAATGAGTAAGTAATTCACTCATTTGTATCTAATCTAATCGTTATTTAAATACAAATAAACATAAGTTTTATCATTAGTTTCGTTACAATTAAACTCTCTTTCTTTAGATATAATTAATATCAAAACATTTGATTTAATTCAAATAAAATTTATTATATATTATAAACCAAATGATAAAAATTAAATAAAATAATAAAATCCTTACTTTTTTAAGTGAAGATCAAAAGCGAGAATACAATCAAATATATGACAACTGTTTTAATGCAAGTCTTGGACGAAAAGACGACAAACAGACCATTAGTTTGATCTCTTATAGAGACAAATAAATACTGAATGACTCCAATGGAAACACTTTTACTCAAAGTCTTTAAAATTATTGAAACTTTTAAACAAAAATCAATTAAAAGTTGATTTTTTGGGAACCGATGCCTCAAAACTTGTTTATCCTTCAAATGTTGTCATTCAATGTTAAAAATATTTGATTCAAATAAAACGTTTGGTTTTTTCCACAATTTTTATCGTAAATCCAAACAAAAGGGGATTCAATTTAACTCAAATAATATCGATATCTATGGATAAAACTTCACGTGTTTTCAGACAAATGTTTTGTATATTTTTGCGCTATTTTTCATCCGTTCATAGCTTTTAACGATTCAATCATTTTTTATCTCAATTATTGACTTATTTTTGACTAATTGTCTCACAATTAACGTTAAAAATGTCGGAAAGTTTTGTTACAAATGTTTATCAGTATTTTCGGCCAAAAACTAAAGATAATGACAAAAGAGTTGTTTCAAAGACTAATAACAAAGAGTTTGATTCAATTCGCAAACAATTAGTTTTGAAGACATTTAATAAAATTGATTCTCAGATAACGATAGTTAGAAAAGATTTGTTTTCACCACTAATGCAATCATTGTTTCAATTTGTGTCTAATAATAGTCTTAATAACAAAATGAAAGAAAAGACATTTGAGACTAAATTTAAGCCAAACATTGGACTCATTCCGACGGCTTTGATATCAATCGGTATTTAATTATTTGATTTTATTTATAAAAACTTATGAAATGATATTTTAGGTACGAATTCGAGTGAATATAAGTTCATTTGTCATCTATTGGTCACAAGTATTGAAGACTTGACGGCTTTTGTCGTATATTTGGATTCGAGTGAAACCCAAACAATGACTTCTGTTTTCCAACAAATTCGAGACACAATTCTTACCGAAGATGTCATCGAAACCATGAATTTGGATGAAAATCAAATAAAACGATTAACTTTTGAAAGTGTTTTTAAGATATACGAAGAATTTGCGGTAAACAGCGATTCAAATAACTTTTGTCCACCGATTGTCTTATTTTTTGAAGAGATTGAAAATTTTGACAACTCTTTGATCACATCTTTGATTCTTATAATCAAAGAATATCTTCAAACGATTCCATTCATTATAATAATAATAAAAACTAATGAATCGACTTCTTTGCAACATTTGTTGCCTTCGAGAGCCACTGATTATCTTCTGATACATCACTTCAACTCTTTTAGTAGACATCAAATGATTAATAAAGTGATTGAAGAGCTTTTAATTGAGTCTTCACTTCCTCTCAAATTGAGTCCAAATATTTTGGATCATATGATAAAACTCTTCGAAAGTTTTGATTTTTCGATTCAAAACTCTCAGAATTTCATCAAATTTTGTATTTTTCAACACTTTTATGAAAATGATTTGTCATTTCTGTGCCAATCCGTATCTGAACTCAAATCTTATCTCAAGAATAATGACTCGAAATCAATGCAAGCCTTAAGAGATTCACAACTCTTTGACTTTTCATTAAAAACCAGAGATTTTAATAAAAGTATAATAAATAGTATTAAAGAATTCGTTTCAAATCACAAACAATTAGTCAATAATTTGAAAGTTATTCAAAAATTATTGAATGAAACCAATGATGAAATCACTTTAACAAAACTTTATATAAATTTCTTAAACAATTCGTTTGAATTCAAGCAAATAATCGAATCAATGAATAAATTGACTCAAAATCAATGGAAAAAATGTTTGGAAAACTGTTTAACATATTCTTCATTCGAAGAAACTGAGCCTCTAATTGATGTCTTAAAGTTGTGTCAAAAATCTTTGAATGAAATTATTAGTGACCAACAATTGGAACCTCAAGTGGTCATCGAAAGGCTGGACGTCTCTCAAATCAAGAATAAATTGTCAAATGTTAAGAATAGACACCAATGGAAGGAAACTATCAATCCTTTAAATAAACCAAAAGTTTTATCAAAATTTGAAATCTGGAGGAAAACGACAATTGAATCCATAGAAGAAGTGATGAATCAAATACCAAATCCAATGTCCAATCGTTTGAACAAAATTGTATTTTTTGATGACTTAAAGACTTTGGAGAACAAGAGTTTTGTTGTTCTCAGAAACGATATCCACAAAAGTCTTTCGAATCCACTTATTGTCGGCCAAAATAAAAGTCAGAAACAAATAAAAACTGATTTTCATAGACTTTTCGATATATACTCCGAAAGTCAAACCGTTTTCAATGTATTCGACGCTTTCGTTACATTTAAAGAACTCAACCCTTCTTTGAAAACATTGGATTCAAATCGAAAGAGAACTAAAAAAGATGAGACAAACGATGAAAGTATTGTAAGTTTCATAAACGGTGTCTCAAATTTGGAGTATATCGGACTCATTCAGTCGGCAAAACACAAAACGGATCATTTAATGCGTTTAATCTGGTTTTGAAATTTTCCTATAAATTATTCCAATTATTATTTTATTCTTTAAATTGATTCAAATTTTTTTTTTCAATTGAGTGAATATCAAACTCTATTTAATTTAAAGTATAATAAATTTGATTGAAAAGTAATGAATAGTCGATTCTATGCGTTATATTCTCTTATAAAATGATTTTCTAAAGAAATGTTTCAAATGTTTTATTGCTTTTCATATTATTTCGTTTTATGAATAAATCTTTAAATTATTTAAATTTTTTGGTTATCTCTAAAATATTTTTGTGAAATGAGTGACCACTTATTTTGCGCACAATATTTCAAATATTTTTATTCTTGTAAAATATATCGACTTTTTGTTCAATGAATGCATTTTTAGCTCAAAATATATTTTATAAATGAAATTACAGATGAGTCACGTTTTGCAAAAATTTTCAGAACTACTGTTTAGATTGAACTGAAGACCAGAACCAAAATTGGTTCACAAAAATGTTTTCTCCTTTTTATTCTTTTCTGATATATAGTTGTCTTTATATAACATGTTATCGATTTGAAGGCTGTGATGCGTGAATCCATCCCTTTTTCCTCTGAATTCTGTATTAGTTCTCACTCTTCACTCATCCTTTAGACTAATTTTCAGTGCAATCTCTTGCGCTCTGAGTCTATCTTTTTTTACTTTTTGCTTCATTTGTCGGATAAAATGAATTGATATTATTTCTGATTAAATTCTGAGCGAATATCTAAAAAAATGAACAAAAAATTGACTGATGATAAGATCTTGGATGAAGTGAAAATGAGCAAATCAAAAATATTAATCAAGAATTGTGTATAATATTCTCCAATAAAACGTTTTATCAATAATTTGAGACAATTTTGCGATTATGTTATCAACAAATCTATTATTAATTAATATAATTCTAATATTGTTTCGTAAGTTTTGATTTTTTTTTCATTCGATTACATATATTATTTACTTTAACCAAACCTATCTGATCTTGCTAATTCATCTTCATTTTCTTTGCTATAAATATTAAATAAATAGTTGATGAGACAATAATTAACATGCTCATTTTGACATTCAATTTATTGTTGGTTTAGTTTTTGTTGGACTGACCTTCTCTTTGAAATGTTATATTTGTCACACAAATGACAACAATCTTTGTGGGAACAACACTTTGATGGATTGCCCTCAGATTCAGGCCTACGATAGGTGTATGACAACTATTGTCAGGAATCGTAAGAATTCAAAAATATTTTGCGAATTCAATACTATTTTATTGAAAAAACAAAACCGTTTTTATTGCAGCCAAAGATGGGCTTCACATTAGAAAAGAATGTGCTTTAGCTCCGTGTCATTTGAGAGATTCTAAATTGAGCAAGCTTCTCAGCTTCAAAGAATCTTGCAATAATCCAAATGAAGACTGTATTCATTGCTGTCCAACTGATGGGTGTAATACGGATGGCGTTTCACTCATTAGTGCTCATAATCTTCTGATAACATCAATGGTCTCAATATTATTGTCTTTCCTTTGATTTCATTGAAAACGAATCGAAAAATTGTGTAAAAATATGTAAAATAGTGTCAAAAGAAAATCGCATTAATTATTGAATTAATGATTTTTTACTTCACTTCAATAGACTGTTAAGTGATTATCATATCAAACACTTTAATTCATTATTTGACTCAATTATAATGATATTCAAATAATATTCAATACTTTGAAATGAAATGAATGTTTGCATAAAAGTGATCATAAATGTGCCAAAAATTCCTAATCAGTTGTAACTGAGTTTTATTGGACACACAATTCATTATACATTAATTATACTGAAAACTAATAATCTATTTAACTATTATATAACAATTAAGGGAACAAATATTATAATATATTTACAAAACAATTATTATTTGTTAACATTTGTTAGATTATAGATTTAAGTTATCAGTTATTTTCAATAAATTATTACTTTTTCACATTATTTTCACAAAAAAATCGATGAAATGAAAAGAATATAAAATAGAACACCAAAGATGAAAACCAAAAATAATTGACCTTTCTCTTTTGAAATTCATTAAAATTCTGTTGTTTTCAGATAAAAACAAAGAGTTAATAGATTTTAATCTATAACTACAGATATACTGCATATAATTATAAATCAATTGTAAATCCTATAAGATTTCAAATGTTTGGATAAAATAACTTATCATTGATTACGAAATTAAATCTGAAGATGTGATCATTGGTTGACATGTTTTGGTGGAATCTTATCTATCTAGCTAAATCAAATAAATCAAATGTTCACCAAATTTAGTTTAGACGGATGAGATCAAACACTCAAAAGTGAAGTTACCAAGACCATTAACTCATTGCTTTAATCTGGTCAATATTTATGCAAAATTTAATATATCTTGTCACAAATTTGATACATTATCTAATGTTATTAATAATAATTAATTATATTATTGTAAGGGTTTCCTTCTAAGAGCTATACCTCTCCTTAAATTAAAAGGATTGCGAAAAAGGGTTTCGGTTTCATTACTTTTCCCTTGCCTTGCATTCTACTGAAAAAAAATATTTCAATTTATAACTAATTAAAAAATTTATTACAAATAAATTCCAACAAAAGCTTATCATTTGTTTTCTTAATATCAATGATTATCTGAGAATTGATTTCAATTCGTTTATAATTTTTATTTATTAGTCTCTGAAAAGTGATTAATAAAAGTTTGAATCATATCTATTCATTGATAGAGTATTTAATTGAATTAAAAATTAATTATTAATTACTCTAAACGTCAATATTTGATGATTTCAATGCAATTTAGGACACATTATGACAATTGATGAAAACTAATTTCCCCTGAGCTTAACCATCAACTAATTGTCAATAGTTTTTCCATAAAATACAAACCAAGCGATTCTTTTGCCCCTAAAAGATAATTCAAATTAAATTGAGCATGAACATTAGTTTATTCTCTTAACTTTTTTGGTTTTTCACAAATAATTTTATAAAACATCAAAATTTTGTGTTTCATTGAAACTATTGACTAATAATTTCAAATCAAATTATGCGCCGATAGGTTAAACTTGTAAAACATGTTACCTGAGCTCAAATCAGGTAAGTTATATGAAGAGCTGTTACAGTATGAAGAGCTCAGTAAAAGTTAGGGCAGTTCTAATACAGGTGTGGCCCAAAAGATCACTGTTTTGAATGTTAGAAATGTTTTGAATATTTTCTTTATTTACTTAATTTAATTGATTTCCAAAACAATGAAATCTTTTTGAAAATGAATCTCAAATCGAATTATGTTTTAATCGCAAAGATTTTAATTTTGATTCATCTTTTATGTCGAGAAGGTATGAAAAAAAAGGTTTTTCAAAAAATTAAAATTAAAATATGATTTGATGTCATAATTAGTTACATCTCTTGAGTGTTATGTCTGTAAAAACCAAGAGAACAATAGAGACAAATGCATCGAAACGATCAAAACTTGTGAACTATCAGATGATAGGTGTCTGTCAGAAGTTCGCTGGGGAAGTGAGTTCTCATTCCAATCACTCTCTTCTAATCTATTAATACTAATTAATGCTTACTTTTAAGGCACACCCTATTGGGCGCCCACTGGAGAGAAACAGTTTTATATATCAAAACGTTGTGCCTCTAAAGTAATTCATAGAATTAATTGCAATTCCGTTGAAATTAAAATAAATTATTTATTTAATAATAGAGAATATGTGACGAATCGCTACAAAATGTGAGTAAACGTTGCGACAGAATTTGGTACAACGACTGGGAATGTGTCGAGTGTTGTAATGGAGATAGATGCAATTTTTTCATAACTGTCAGTTCAATCCATTTATTTTACTCTTTTTTAACTGATTTTCTTTACAGTTGGCATCGAATCACTTAAATCCCGGTTTTCTCACCATTTTTTCAACACTTTTATTGTCATTATTTCTGATTCGTTAATATTTAGACAAATAATCTCAAAACTGAACTAAAACTCTATTTTTTATTTATATTTTGTAAATACAAACAATTTTTAACAACTTTTACAAACATTTTGAAGACTTGAATAAAGTTGAGCCAAAAACTAACTTTTATTGAGATATGGCATAAAAGTCACTCAAATTAATCAAATGTCTTATCGTTGGTCTGTTATGAGCGCAATGCCAGGGATTCTGGAGTTGACTCATCTGAGAGACAATTGTCTTCATTTGAGAAGCGAAAAGTGATTTACCGATCATAACACTGGAACGACAGGCGCGCGAAGCGATCACTCGTTTGAAGTTTTCTAACTTATAGTCTTTCAATAACTCAATCGGAGTCTCAATTATTTTGCCGACAATCTCTTCGACATCTTCTTTGCCGGCCGTCCACTCCTTACTGATGGGAATACTCGATAAGTGAATGCGATGTCCCGGCGCTGCCGTTTCGTTGACTACAACACCGAAACCCATGTCTTTGAATGTTTTCAAGTGATCGATGACTACCATCTCATTGGCGGAACTCAACTCCAGAGGCATCGGAATCACTAAATTCTGTGTTTCGATGGGAGTGTTGGCCATAAGTCTCTCATAATTGTACCGTTCATTAGAGGCGTGTTGGTCCACAATAAAGAGGTCGGACCCCAAACAGGTTATAATAAAGCCTTCATTGAATTGACCGATGATTTTCATGTCTTCAAAGTTATTCTTTTCCAATTCATGACTCAATTCTTGTTCTGCCCTTTCGTTTTGAGAGCAGTTTATTTTCGCATTGAATTTGTGTTCAGTTGTCGTCTCTTTTCTTTCATTTGATTTAAGAAACAATTCTCTGATTTCGTCGGTATTTATGTCAACAATAATGTCATTTGAATTCATTAAAGGATTTGTCAAAACATTTGTCAAAATATTTGATTCGTTATTTGTTTCGCTACTCATCAGAGGATCGCTTGAAATGTCATTTTTGTCAACAATTGTCTCATTATTTTCTTTTAAGTCTTGATTTTCTTGTGATTTGACAATAATAGAGCATTCGGTCAAACAATCATTAGATGTTATAACAGGTCTCACATTTGTAGTGATGTCTGGCTTTTCTTCGATCTCATTGTCTCTCAATATATGATTGTCTGATGTTTTGGGGTAAACCTCTCTTATGATTAGAGGAATGCATTCAGGAATTGGTTTAAAAGTATAATCGTTTTGCGAAAATGTTTTACAAGTTTTCGGATTAATTTTGTCGATAATATTATCTTCTTTTTGATTACTTCTTCTCATTTCACTATTGATTAGATTATGGGCTGAAGTGAAACACTTTGACATTTGTTTGACTGAATCGTCTGAAGAAGTCATTTCTTGGTTTTGAGTCTTTTTTGGAATGTCTTCATATGAGATCTCTTTGAAAGGGGAATCACAGGGGGATCGACACCGACTTATTTTGAGAGGGGTTGACATAACTTCGTCCACTTCTTCGTCAACTCTTTCTCTTCTCTTTTGTGAAAACTTTTGTGAATCAGTTGTCATATAATTAGTCAACGAATCCAAATGACAGGACTTTTCTTTGTTATACATTTTGTTCAGCGATTCCTTTATTATCGCAAATATTTTGTCTTCATTTGCGATAAGGAGTTGTCTTTTGTCGGGCGAGAGATTGAAATCCACATAATTTTTGTCAATTTTAATGTTTAGCAAAACAAACGGATATTGACTTCTATTGAATGAGTGATAGATTTGATTAATGAATTTCGAAATGTTTTTCATATCACACGGCCTTCCGTTCACATAAATAAACTGCCGATCGGTTGCACTCCGACCGCAACCCGAATCACATTTCGATATAAAACCAGAAATTTCTATATTTTTATCGGAATTCAGGTCTTCTATACATTCTTTGCTTTGTTTGAATTCAATCAAACAATTGCTTTGTTTTGTGTCAAACACTTCAATGATATTATTTTTAATGGAAAGTCCGGGACTCGAGATAACTGTCTGTTTGTCTCTATTTATCATTTGATTGGTTAAAGTGATGCGAAGACCAACAGAACCGACACAATAGCTGTAAACCAAACGAACCATTTTATCGAACTCTCTCTTAATGTTTGTCTCAAATTCTTTCTTTCGAACCGGAATACTGTGGAACAGGTTTTGGACCGAAACAGTTGTCCCAACATTTCTGGCGATCTGTTGACGGGATATGATATTCGCCTCCGAATCCAACTTAAGATGAGTTCCAATCGAGTCATTCAAATGTTTGGTTAGAATCGAAACTTCAGACAAAATACACATTGAATTCAAGGCTTCGCCACGAAATCCAAAAGAACTGATTGAAAGCAAGTCTTCAAAGTCATTGAGTTTTGAGGTGCAGTTCCTTTTGGCCAATGAATCGAAGTCTTGTTGAGATATACCGAACCCATTATCTGTTACTTCAATGAGATCTTTGCCCAACTCTTTAACTCTAATCGTAATGACAGTCGCTTTGGCGTCGATTGCGTTCTCAAGAAGTTCTTTGACGACATTCGTCAGACTTGTGATCACTTGACCCGAACTAATGCTTTTCGCAGTCTTTGAGTCCATTCGGGATATTCGGCGAATGGTTTGGTCTTTGCTTTGACTCTCATTTGGATCAGATATTTGACTCATCTTTTGATTGACAGACGAATTACTTTCAGAAATAAATTACAATAAATTCGAATAATTAGTGAAATTGTGTGACTTTTATGTCAATTATTTGATAAATATTTCGATAAATGACTTATAGTTTGACTGAAAACAAAACAAACGAAACCCAAAAAGCGCTCACTTTTTGAGTTCAATATTCAATTTATTCGTTACAACACTTAGTCTGACATCTGTTGACAAATAAAGACAAACGTTTATATATAGGAGAAATGGGAACGTCTGTGACAGGTCTCTCATTGGTAGTCGAGGGCATTTAGCTATCATAGTGTCAAAGTTTGAGTTAAACTAATTTTTATCACTTTTAATATTTTGTTTGAATGAAAAATTATCAAAATTAAGACAATTAACATAATTAGCACAACTAACACATCTCAACATTTTCTACTTTCAAATTGATTTTATTTATTTCAATTGATTTGTAAAGTCTTTCGAAATATATTTATTCGAAGCGTTTTGTAAACAATTTCAACAAAAATATAATATTTAACAAAAAAAAAGTCTAAAAACGATAAATAAGTTTAAAGTATTTTCAAATATTTGTAAATAAATGAAATAAGTTTTGAGATTATATTAAAAAAATTGTCGTTCAGTTGATTGACCCCTAGTTTTGGCACCGAATCAAACAAATGATTAACAATTATAGTCAGACTCGTGAAGACATTCTGTGCGCTTCAGATATGTTAGGAAGAGAGTGATTAGTTAGGGTTGAGCTCAACGGCAATGGCATCGGACTCTTATTGTCTTTACGTAGACTTCTATAAGCCATGTCGTCGCGAATCAGATGAGGAACTGAAAACTTGGATCTAAAGCGAACTTTGTTGGCCTCCTTTGCATTTAATTGAGCCCTTATATAGTCGTTTGTAGTGGAATGTGAGACAATGGTATTTGGAATACCAAACGGCGGATGCGGTGGTAATACATTCTGTGCAGACGACTGTCTTATCCAACGATTTGATAAGTCGTCGACTTTTATATTGGCTTTTGACAAATATTTCAGATCATTATCGTTGGTATAAATGCTATCATTCGTGTCATTGAAAAGAATGTCTTCATCGGAAGAAGTGGTCAATAAATAGCTCATTGAGTAGTGTTTGTTAGCATTGATTCGTTTGATTGAATTGAAACCAGAAATCTCTGGATTTGAGGCTAAGTAGGAATGACTCAAACTTTTATTGTATTTTCTAAACGCAAAGTCATCCCTAACTATATCTGGAATAACTGATCGACGATATGGCGGTGTTCGCGACCGACTCATCCATTCAGGGATCGACTTATAGTCATTATGTAAGGCTTTCAACGCCGCTATTGTGGCCATCGATCGCCTCTTATTGAATGACTCATAACTTGCATTCATTTGTTTTACTTCCAAATCATTTTCATCAGAATTAAGTATAATTTTATCCCTTAAGACATTATTATTGTTGTGATCGTTGGCCCAAATCAGTTGATGACAATAAGGAAGGTCTCTCCTCTCGGCTCTGTCCAGGAGTTCGCTGTCCAGCAGTTCTTCATTAAGTTTATCATAAATTAATTCCAATTCAGTGATGGCATCACTTCTGGAATCGTTTGGCTTAAGATTATGCTTAAGATAATTATATTTACTTTTATTATTGTCTTCTGATTTGACAATTAAAGCACTTTTTCTTCTGTTGTCAGCATTTTTATCGTTTGAAAGATTTATATTCTTGGCTAACATTCCTTCCATTCGTTACATACCTTTCAACTTAAATATTGTTTTATTTGAGAAAATAGTCTGAAAAACAAAACTTAACGAAAAAAACAAATAAAATAAAAGTTTTTTAGAGTTAAGACAATATTTGTTTTGATTGAATCAATGCGTAAATTGTTTAACAATCTGTTGGAGAGTGAACTCCAGTCAAACTATTGGTCGTCCCTCTCATGAACTCAATGTAACTGACGTTCAAACCATTGGTTTTGAAATCATTGGTTAAAACAATTGCCATTCAATACAAACCAATGAAGTCTTACTGAAGTCAAGGACTTACCAACAGATTGTGTGAAACTAACTCACGATAGGGGAGAGGGAGGGAGAGAGAGAGAGAGAGAGAGAATTTCGTTTTCATCTAAATTTAACCTTGCACGAAAACGAAGTTGGGAAGTGACGCTAATTTAATTGTCAGGAAATGTTTAAATGTGAAAATTGAAAAAATTTGATATTAATTTAGTGATTCACCTAGTCATTGCAGTTAAACCTAGAAAATTCCAATAAAAATCAGTTAATAATTATTATTTCATTTGTGTTTCTCACAATCCCTTCAAATATTTGGTGAAAACTTTTGCTCAAATACTTTAGTCATTCAAACGATAGATAAACTGAAAGCTTACTAAAGAGTTATACAAAATATATACCGAAAAGAAACGAAAAGAAAAGTTTATAATAACTTCATAATGAAGTTCATAATGAAGTTGATATTTGAGTTAAAGTTTATACAAAAGTGCATAAAAAACCAGAGTATCGGTTGTAAGACGTATTCTGTGGAGAGTTTAGTAAAAGTGTTGTAAATAAACAACGGATTGATTGGAGGGAAGCATAACATATGCAAAATATAACTCAATTTCAACTCAATTTCAAAGGCATTCATCGAAAGGGAATCGCTTTCCAATGAATTGACGTAACGTAGACTCAGTTTAATCATTGTTTGAGAGTTTGTTTGCAATTCATTTGTAAACAAATTTTTTTGCAGAAGTAGTGAAATGTCGGAAACCTTTTTCGTATTATTAGTGAATCTATTAATGCCATTGATGTGAGACATACCATACATGGATGCGTTGTCTCAATACTGACTGACAAATGTCTTTCATGTCTAAGAAATCGGATATAACTGAAAATCGTGACGACATCGACATCTCTGTCAACAAAAGTGACGACAAGAGAGTCGAACCGACTGATGGTCTTTCGGTGAGCGCCACCACTAGTGCCCAAACAAAGGACATTACCGTCGCTAACATTAAAGCGATTGATAGCTCTAAGAGTTGTTCACAATCTTTGATAGAGTCGTCCGATAATCAAAACAATGGATTAACTGTCGATCAAATTGGAGTCAAACCAATACTCAAACGCAAGAGTTTGGATGAAACTGAGATCAAGATTTTGCCGTCGATATTGAAAAAGAGGGACTCTTTCGACTCTATTTCAAAACAAACTATTCTTAAACGCCATTCTTTGGGATCAGAAACAGATCAAAGAAATCCTTTGCCTCTATTGAGCTCTAATGCTATTCGAGAGATCGCCATCTCTTCGACGCCTTCTTCCAGTTCTAAGCCTTTATCACAAATTCATTCAATACTCAAATTTAAGAGTTTTGATGAGAAGTATATCCAATCGAAAGAAGACCAGAGTTTTCCAAAACCAATATTAAAGAAGAATCTGAGTATTGAAGAGAGTATTGAGAAAAGCCTTTCTTTAAAAAACGGATCAAATGGTATGAACTCATCGAAGGCCAGTCCCAGTCATTCAAATGATAGCTTAACCAAAAGTATATTAAAGAGCGGTTCAGAAGATAAGATTTCGACCAATAAATCGGTTGAAATGAAGAGTATTTTAAAAATTGGACCTAAAATAGAGAAAAATGACTCAAAACCAGTCAAAAGTGCTCTTAAGAAGTCCGACCTTAACATTGACTCAAAAGACTCTAAAGTCAAGTCTATCCTAAAGAGTGAGAGCATCGGATCAAATGAGAAGCTTTCAGATACCAGTTCCTCATCAGATGACGAAGACTTCGATTTGTCGATAGATAACCAAAATAGTGCGACAATGGAATCGACTGACAGTCCATTGACTGACAATAATCATAATAAACAAAACGGAAACTCAATTCCGGCGCCTAATTGTTGTGCTTTTAAACAAAACGAAGAAAATACAGTCAATCAAAGGTAATCCTATCGGAGATCTGACTCTTAGTTCAGTCAAGTCTTTAACCATAACTTTTAATTTTAATTTATTTTCCACTTCTTTCAAAAAAAATTAAAATTATTGTAAAATTTTGAGTTTTTTGTAATTAATAGCAAAATATTTTATAAATTTTGAATTTTCTCTCAATTTTCTAAATAATAATGAATTGAAAGTTAAGTTAATTTAAATTCATATGAATTATTGTAACTAATGTTTCATAAAATCGAAATTTTTTTGTAATTTTCTATTTGTCTCTAAAATAATATTTTAGAAACGTTTCAAAATTCGTATGAAATTCATTTATTCGACAGTTTTTTGAAACCATTTGAAAATTTTTCTTCATTTCCACACATTTTCTAAAAGTCTATTAATAATTAGTCCATCAAATGAATTGAATGAATGCCAAAAATTTATTTTCAAATTCACACAAAACTCTACATCTCTTCTCTGGTCTCACTTTTCTCTACGACTCTTCACTTTCGGATTAAGTCTAGAATTTTAACACAATTTTAAATATTTTTTTTGAAATTTTTATTTTCGAAGGTTTTTATTAAATAATAAGAGATTGGATCAAAAGAGACCCTCGAGTTGTATAATAATGAGTACAACAAAACCCATTGATATAGATATCGATGATTCGAAAGCGTCTGAAAAGGAAGCGATCGGTAAAAGCATTTCCGACCGATTGGCGGCTCTTAAGCGCAACGGAGAAGAAAATTGGAAGAAAAGAGTTTCAAAAAGCGATGAAACAGAAGTTGAGTTGAGACCAAACACTAATAGTAATAACAGAATCCGTTCGACGAGTATTGCCGACCGACTATCCCTTTTGGAGGACTCGAGCCTTAAATGGAAAAATAGAGTCGAAGAAAAAGATGCCAAACAATTCACAATTGAGGCCAAAATGTTAGAAACCGATATTTCAATCGCCAAAACACCTGACGTTCAGAGGAAAACCCCAAAAGCGACGCCATTTCGAAGCGAAAAAACTGCAGAAATGCTGCAATCAATGAAAAGAGAGCCACCGATTGTTCCCAAACTAACCGTTTCTGACACTGAATCTCAATTACCTCTTGATATTAGTCCCAAAAAAGTAGTTGTCGTCTCTATTCCCAAATCAGACGATAATAACTTCAATTCGTTTTTCTCGAAAACGATTAAAGAGAAGCCCGACATAAATGAGACCTTAAGTGATGACATATTTGATGAGATCAGTGTCGGAGTGTCAGATCTGTAAGTGTTTTTCAATTTATCTTTTTATTGATTACTAAAGTTTTCATTCATTTATAGTTTGATTCAAAAGAAATCAGTGAAAAAACATAACCGAAGAACAGATTCTAATCCTATCCGAAGACTCGCCGCCAGAAAGGACTTCACTATCGAATCATATACTGAAACTGCAATTGAAGGCAAGTCTGAGGTGAACCCAAAACCCAAAAAATCTGGAGATATAACTAAATCTTCGAGTTTTGCGGCGTCGGCTTTGGCTGGTCTGGCGAGTCGTGAAGACATCAAAGCAGTCGCCGGAAAATTGAGAAGTTCTTCGCACGTGACCCGAGATGTCTGGAAAAGCTATGATATGCCGAACTCTATTCAAAATCTAATGTTAGTCCAAATTAAAGGCCGCCGAAGAGCACAGACACGACTCGTTGAGCCGGTAATCAATTCCATTAATAGCGGCGACTGTTATCTATTGGTGACCAGAGATAAGCTGTTCGTATGGATCGGACAGTTCTCTAATATAATCGAAAGAACAAAAACTCTTGAAATCGCGAATCAAATCCAAGAGAAAAAGGATTTATGTTTTCGTTCGTCAAATGATTTAATTTTAATGGATTTCCAGAAAAATGAAAAAATTAACGAAAAGATTAATAAATCGTTTTTCGAAGAAATCAAATCGAATCCAAAAAGTCCTATAAATCCTCCGAAAAGTCCAGAAGAAGACGAGATCTATGAGGAGACGATTATCGGAACAAATATGATATATAAAGTAAATAACGAACAGTTAGTTCCCTTTGAGAGCTATTGGGGTCGAACCCCTAAGTATGAAATATTGACATCTGATGACGCCTTCGTTTTTGACTTTGGGTCAGAAATGTATGTATGGGTCGGAAATAAAGCCTCAAATATCATAAGAAAGTGTGCACTCGATTCGGCTAAAGAGCTCTGGAATAAAGGCTATAACTATAGTGAATGTGATGTAAATCCTTTCGGAGAAAAAGCTCCGAAAAAGGCAGAAAAGAGGCCGCACTGGACCTGGTTTATGAAAGTGAGTCAGAATATGGAATCTATTTTATTCAAAGATAAGTTCATGGATTGGCCGACGACTACCGCTGCAGTCAAATCAATTCCTAATGAGAAGCAGTGCTCAAAAACTACCGAATCTACAATCGATGTGAAGGCAATAATAGGGACAAAAGCTGTCGAACCCGATATGATATTAGAGGCCTCCCATTTGGGTCGAGGCGTTCGTTGGGACGACGATCTCGAAGGACGCCATATATCGATCACATCTTTGGATGTGAAGTGTTGGCACATTTCTGAATATGAAAAACATGAGCTCTTGAATGGAAATAAATCGTATTTCTATTCTGGAGATACATATGTTGTCCGCTGGCACTATAGGCTGTCCCGAGTGGGAAGACTCCTCAAATCAGGTGATATATCGCGTCATTCAATGATAGGGAGAGACCGGACCTGTTATTTCTTTTGGCACGGAATCAATACTAAAAATACAGAAAAGGGTGCCTCCGCTCTAATGACTATCGAATTGGACAAAGAAAAGGCTCAACAGGTATTCCATTCCCTTTCCTCTGATTATCTAACAGTCTTTTAATGTTATTCCAATTATTCTCTAAATTATATAAAAACTTTTCTCTACTTTCGCTGCATTTGTTAGAATCGAAGGCAAGGCTTCAAAAACAAATGTTTGTCTTTCGATTGATTTTTGAGTTAATTTGAATTAAATTATGTTTAGGTTCGTGTGTCTGAGCGCAAAGAGGAGCCCTGTTTTCTCAATCTATTTAAAGGAAGTTTTGTTATTCTTTGCGGAAAAAGAGGACAAAAGACAGCAAAAGATGTCTGGAAAATGTTTTACATCAGAGGACTTCTCCCGAATGAGGCCTCACTGGTAGAGGTCGAGTGCAAAATTCAAAGCCTACGAAGTCGGACAGCATTTGTTTTTCTCAATGGTTTGACTTCAATAATATATGTCTGGAATGGATCCAAATGTTTGGAAGAGACGCGAAAAATAATGAGAAGTGCCGTCGAAAACCTCATTCTTCACAAATCGGGTGAAATCGGACTAAAATCTGAAGTGAATTATACTATAAATTCATTAGAAGAGGGAAAAGAAGACAAACACTTCTGGAATATCTTCCAATCGAATCAAAAAAGAGATTTTCATAGACTTTATTATAGTTTGATTGACTCTCCCCTCACCTATTCATTTACTGCCAGACTATTTAATTTAAGTTCTTCTTCGGGAGAATTCAAAGCAAAAGAGATATTGTGTTCTTTCAGAAGTTGTGATCACATAAACCCGTATCCGTTCCTTCAGTCAGACGTCTATAGCGCACAACAGCCGACGTTTTTCCTCTTCGATAATCAAAACCAAATATTTTTATGGGAATCCAAATTTGCATTTTCTGAGCTCCCAATAGAGGACTCGGAGCCCAACACAACCATAGGATCAGTGAATCTTCGGTGGAGTGCTGACCGCAGGTGTGCCCTCGAATTCGCACTCGACTATTGTTATGGTATTTATATTTTACATTTAAGTCAAATAATAATTTAAAGATTCGATTTTTAGCCAAAAATAATTCGGAACCACCCGATGCTTATGTGGTGTGCGCTGGACTCGAACCCGACTCATTCTGTGCGCTATTCCCGGAGTGGAAGTATAGAGAAGACGTCGCATCGATTCATATTCAAGTAATTCAAACATCATTTAAAATATTTGTTTTTAAATTAAACTATTATTGAAAGGACGGCCGCAAAGCAGGAGAAATGGTTCGGATTCAAGAATTATTATCTCAACTGAGGGCTACCGACTCCACTCATTATAGTCTGAAAGAACTCAGGAAAAGACCGGAAGGACTGAATCCTCTTTGTCTCGAATCTTATCTCTCGGCTCAAGATTTCAAAGTATTTTATATTTGTTTTGAATTCATTCGAAAATTGATTCAATTATTTTGCATAATAGGAAGCACTCGGAAACTCGAGGGAAGAGTTCTATCGTTTGCCCGCTTGGAAACAGACGGCTCTCAAACAAAAGGCTCATCTCTTTTGATGTTTCCATTCCGTTAACGCATAAAACAAATGCTTTAAAAAATCTGTGATTTCTTTCATTTTTATAAATCTCTGATTTTTTTTTGATCAAAAATTATTAACTTTTTTATAACTCTTTTAAACTAAATTTTAATCTAAATTTTAATCTAATTTCGAAATAATTAAAAGTATTATAATATAAATCACTTTTAAAAGCATTTAATGTAAGATATGTTTTAATTAATTTTGTTTTTTCAGACAATAATTAATGAGTTATTTATTGAATTAAATTAATTTCTAAATAAATGATTGAAATATATATACATTTTTAAGTTATTGTGGATAACCGTACGGACGGTTAAAGGGATTGGTGTACGGGTTTATGGGTGGCCACGAAGGAGGGGGTCTATAACCGTAAGCAGTGGTCGTAGGTATTGATGGCCACTGCATGTGAGAGTTCGGGTGATTGTAAGGACTTTGTGGGGGAACGCCATAAGTAGACACCGATTGAGGCGAAGACACTAAATGCGATGACTGAGAATTGACCCCCGAATTGAGAGCACCGCTCACTTCGTCCTGAATGGGAACTGTTATCAGATTAGATCGCGAACTGACAACAGGTATAGGACTCTGAAATGAACTGCTATTATAGGGCGCAGATCGCGAACTAACCCCCGCATGAGATGTCGTCACCTCTTTTGAGGAACTAATCGACGAATTGATGTTTGCATTGTTTGAAGGGTTGAGAGCATTGGCAGAGATCTGTCGTCTGATGTGTCTGTGCTCAATATGAGCTTGCAAGTCTCTCTGACTCAGGTATGTCCTCTTACAAGACTCTGTTTGACACATGAAGACTGTCCCCAAAGGACTTTTCTCTACTCTTATAACTTTTTCTTTACAACGCGGACACTGTTTGTCGTTCTGTTGACTACAGTTGAGGCAAAACACGTGTTTGCATGCGATCTATGGGACGACACAATCAAACACTTTATAAAAATAATTTAAAATACAATTAAAGACAAACCATTCGCCCGTAAACTAGAATCGGAAGCAAACACTTCTCACAGCAATGAATGCGCGGATTAACCACTTTTTCTCCGATAAGATTAACCCTATATTTCCAGTTCAGCGGTTCGTTGCCGTGAAGTGCTTTCGAGGCCGGAGTCACGAATGATAGGGACGTCAACTCCGAGTCTATACTGTCATCAACTTTACATGAATTCAATCAATTAATTGACTTTTGATTCAAAGATTGAAATAAACATACAATCGATGGGAGACTTGAGATCCGAATGGTTTTCAGTCTTTTGAAGCCGAATGTCGGCACTGTTTTCAATGTCCTTATCATTAATTTGGATGTCTTTCTCCTTTTTGATGGCTTTTTCGGTTTTGACGCTCTTTTTAGGACTTTTTGCGTTTTTCTTAGCGGGCCTTCCGGGAGGTCTTCCCCGACCGCGACCTCTGCCCCGAACGGACCGACGATTGGTTTGGGTTTCATCTTCTGAACCCATTTTCAATCAATTGAGACAATAGTCAGACAATAATCCGACAAAAACTCAAATCAAACAAAACATCTGTTTTTGAGTATTCATTGTTTTGTACACAAAAAACATTACAACAAATCAAAGTTATGAACCCTTTTTAAAAAATTGTTTCAAAAATATTTACTTTAAATAAATTTTGGTATAAATTGTTTTATTTGAAAAACAAATAAATGATTTTCTATAAATTGATGACAACTTTCTTAATTAAAAAATAATTAATAAAATAAGCGATTGATTTAACGTAAAATGAGGTCTAAAATGCAATAGAAAATGGTTTAAAAGGAAATCAATATATTGTTTGACTCAATAACACAATGAACTGCTTTTGAGACAAAATATTGTTTCAAAACACAAAACAGTTTTATTTGATGTAAAGGTAGTCAAGTCTTAAGAGTGTTGAGTAATAAAACTTATGAATAACTGAAACGAGTTTTGTTTTGAATAAACTTTTAGTCGACTCAACAGCTCTATTGCTCTACGATTTTGAATGCCTTCCAGTTTTATCGTCAGTAATACAGCTATACGTGTAATACATTGTAAACCATTGAGTCTTACGTTACTTTGCCTTCAATACAAAACACAATTTAAATTTAATTAAATCCAAATATCTTTTTAATTAATTCAATTTCAAACGTATTTCACAGTATTTCGTATTAAAGTGAGTAATGTTTATGTCTTTTAATTGCATTAATTAGTTGACAATAATTTGCAATCAATTGAATCCATAATTAATTATAACATAATTTGATTACCGCTTAAACATATCGGTTAATGTTTAACCGTTTAAACTATTTTTTGTATTTTAAGTAAAATTAAATAAATTGCAAAAAAATTAGTTATAAATTACTTATAACTTATAATAGTTTTATATAATACTTGACTTTTATGCAAATGAATAGCGATTTCCTGAAAAGACTGGATTTGATCTCATTTTAACATTTGATTGAATGCAGAAATTATGGCCAAATATGAGACAAATTGTGAAGAATTTATGAATGATTTGATTGCTCTCAAGAAGAGTGCAATCGATAACAATGTCTCCGATCTCAACAAAAGTCAAATTACTGTCCAATCAATGGATTCGGACAAAACTGTAATACATTTCAATGTAATTAATGATCTCTTAATTGGTTTGAGTGACAAATAAGTGATAATTGGTTTTGTTGTTCAGTTAAACGACGAATCAATGACTGAGTCCTCAAAATGTGATGAAACGGGTGGCAAACGATTCCCGGATAATAGTAGTGACAAATCCAATCGAAACACTCAATCGGAGAGAAAGAGTCAAAGCGATGCCAACGATAACAATATGAGTGAAAACAATCCTTTCGATGAAACTATAGATTCGTTGACAAAATCGAGCCGTTCTTCGCGCCGAACGATCTCCGAGTCTACCGATGAGGTACTGATTGTCGGGTTTTGTTATTTTGATTATTAATTATGTTTTAATGAAAGGATTCAAAGAAAGGAATACTCAAATACTCTCGCAATTGGGTTCGCAGAACAGTCTCTGAATCCCATTGCGATTCAGTTGATTTGGATTTGGATCTTCTGTCAGTCTTTTGGCATTCAGTAGAGGATGTCTATAGTGATGATGACTTGTCTTATGAGAGAAAACCTAAAAAGAATGTCCGCTTCAGTGAAAATATATCGAAAACTATATTTCGGCCGAATTCCAGTATTTTGGGCCGAAAATTGAAAAACAAAAAGAAGTCACAAAAAGCCAAAAATCGCAAAACTTCTAATCGAAAGACAAACAGTGAGACAAACTTAGAAACTGAAGGGACTGACAGTAAAGTAGAGTCTGAGCGCACCCGACAGGACAGTGGGTATGACAGCGAAGATAATGTACTACAAATTGAGACCAAAGGCTCAGTAGAAGCGATTCATAAGAGTATCGGTCGCTTTGAAGTCGAAACGGGTATTGAAAAACTATTATTGAATTAATGGATTGTTTACTACTTTGGGGACACTCCTCATAAACTCGACATTAATCACAAGAATTATGTTTTGTACAAATATTAAGACTTTTTGATAGTTTAACGAATTTTAACGAAGAATTTTAGGGTTTGTTCTTAAATTTGATTAGACTTCTAAAGAGCACCAAATTATTGATATTTTTTGTAATCATTATATTCGGTACTTATATTGGACTTACTTTTAGTCTTTATAACGATTTAATCAATTAGTGGTATAATTGTTATAATTCTCTATAATATTCAGTGAATATATTTTATAGATTTTGAAAATCTGTGATTCGTTGTTAAGTTTTCCTCTTTTTGTAAATAATAGAAATAATGCATATTTTGGTTAATAAGTATTGCATTCAAAAAATATTTATAATTCGATTTTGTGTTCAAAAAAAATTAAATATACAAAAAAATGTACAAAAAAATGAATTCTGTAATGAATTGGCTCTAAATGTGAATAAATGCTTTTTTTTGAATGGTATGGAATGGTATCAAATTTTGTTGACCTGACTCATAGTTATTGTACTTTAATAGCCAAGATTAAGATAAATAAACAAATAATGGCTTTAATTTCAAGTGTAGTCTCTTATCATTAAATCATTTGGTACTTAAAGAACATAAATTGTCTCTTAAAACAAATAGAGATTATATTTGTATCGCATTTATAGTAATTTTGTTTTTCAATTAATAGAAATCTTTTCACTTCAAAGTTATGCTTTAGTTTTGGCATTAGTTTTGTAATCATTTGGTTAATTGTCATCCAAACGGATATCACTTTCAATACAAAGTTTATAGAAAAATGAATCCAATATTTTGTTTATTAGTTTGCTTACAGTTTTTGTTTATATCAAATATCAATTCTCTTGACTATAATGAAGAAGAACTGCACGAAGACTCACAAAACAACTCTACGATCAAAGAAAAGAGTCCAGAGATTGAACCCATTCTTAATAATATGCGAGATATCGAACGTTTGACTCGATTTGTTCTATTGAGAGGACATATAATTCTAGACCCGACCCATAGAGTTGTAATGAATGAGTCGCGGGTGAGTCGACTCATTGATTATTTTCATGACATTCATGACACTCAACTTCGTAAGGGTTCCCGAAGAAAGTCTCCGATGGAAGACAGGGATCTCGGATGTGAACAATTGGCTCATAAGAAGCACAACATCAAAGAATTGTGTGACGCCGCTTCCTCTGAGTGCTTATCCTCGAGTGAAATGTTGGATTTGGTGCCCAAGTCTTCGATTGCTTTCCATCAGATAATTGCCAGACTGTGTCCATTAATTCTGTTTCAAGAGACGCGTCCCATATGTTTGGGAGACACTCATCGGTCTCAACACGAAGAAGACGACCAAATACTCAAATTGGTTGAGCCCTCCATTGAAAGGGTTTGGGGTTTTGGAGTTCTATTCGTTACGCTTTCTATCGTTGTTTCGATGGGAGGACTCATAATACTTCCGTTTCTAAACAAAAATTCCCGAAGAATTATTCTGACCCTTTTTGAAGGACTCGCTGTCGGAGGTCTAGCGGTTGGCCTTTAATTTTAATTTTATTTTATTTATTAAATATTTTGATTGATAGGGCAGTGCTATTCTCCATCTGTTCCCACAAGCATTTGATATCGTGGACGACAAGTATAGGGCCTACTTCTGGCACACTTTCCTCATATTTGTCGGCATTTATATGTTTTATATCATTGAAATGGTTTTGAAAATCGTAACAACTTTTCGAAGTAAAGGCAAACGAAAGCGACCCTCAATTGGAAGGGAAGAAGAAAAGGATATTCTGTCGGGAATTACACAAATGGCTTATAAACAGACAACAAATGAGAGCCAGTCCTTTGAGATGCAAAGAAATCGAACCAATTCTGTGGCCCAAAGGGAAGCACTGCTTAACTCAACGCGAGAACAATTGGCTCAATGCTTGTCGACAGTGAATGTGGTGACACCCGTCAGCACAGCTCAGATAATCACCGAAACTAATAAATCGGATCCAATTAAGAAAATTCAAGTCAAGCAAAATATTGTTCCGGGGGTTAGGAGTCAACGCTTCGATCAGGACTCGCTGTCAACAGTAAATATAGACACAGTTGCCTGGATGATTGTGCTCGGGGACGCTTTACTTAACTTTATTGATGGTCTCTCAATGGGTGCCGCTTTTGACCGCAATATTTTGGCCGGAATTAGTATATCGGTTGCCGTTATGTTGGAAGAAGTGGCGCATCGTTTGGGAACTTTTGCTGTACTTATTAGAGCCGGAATGAAAATGAGACAAAGCTTTCTATGGATTCTGTTGTGCGCCTCTGCCTGTTATCCAGGCCTTGCTTTGGGTATATTTCTGGGCGATGAGGCAGAGGAGGCCTCGCCTTATATTTTTGCGTTAGCGGGTAATATACCACCAAATCATTTGAAGACATTACTAATGAAATACCACTTCAGGCGGTTTTTTCCTATATATGGCTTTAGTCGATGTCATGAGAGCTATGAACCGGTCGATGGAAAACGCGTCGCGAAAAGGGGTTAAAAGTATGCTTCAAATTTGGGCCCTTCAGAACATCGGAATCGTTTTATCCGTTATTTTTCTGGCATTACTTGCATTCTATGAAAGGGAAATGGACTTCGAAAGAGTCGAATTGGAAGAGATTGCAGAACACTCTCTCGAATAGCCATCACTTGTTTGGCTTTATTTTAATTTCATTAAAAAACTTTTTTTAATAATAAATATCAGAAAATTCTAAGACTTTGCATATTTGTGAACATATTCTCTGACTTTGTTATGAAAGCCTTCCCTATCCCTCAGATAATGATTTGCCGCCTCATCGTTGAGGGGATCCTCGAAATTGAGTAAATCCTAAAAAATATGAAAATTAGACAAAGAATTGACAAAAATGTCAATACATTGAACAGTGAATTGAGACCCCAAACCACATCTTTGAGTGTTCTGGTGGGCGCCCATCCCATTCCGTCTATAGAGCTCTCTCTCAATAAACTGAGACAAATATCCCCGTCTTCTGAGATGTTTGGATGCCATATACGGGTCAGACATTTGACGTGAGGGGGCTTTAAGTGAATAAAATAATTATTTTATGAATCAATTATTGAATGAAAAGAAAACGAACCAAAATATTGTACTCTTGAGGCACTTCTATAGTAAACCTAAACCTTCCTCCGGACCAAAAACAGTCTTCGGGAGGAGTTATGTAGAGATCGAAGCGAAACAATTCGTTAGAATTTGGAAATATTACGGAACAGGAGTCAGGCATTTGTCGCTCCATTTCCTGGACTTCTGTAAAGTTTAACAAATAGTTTAACTATTGATTAGATTTTTGATTCAATTCGACAAACCTTTAAGAAGAAGAGTGTCTCTAATCAATGGTCTCTTTCTTTGATTATTGTTTTCTTCGTTTTTCTTTTCTTTGATTTTTTTCGATAAACTAATCATTTTATTATTAAAACAATAAAACAAATGACTATTTTTCACATCAATTGATAGATTAGTTTATTATAAATAAGATTATATTTCACACAATTATAAAATTATAATAATTTTTCATTACTTTAATTGTTTTCAAAACTGATTTTTAAATGTTTTGTCAATTTTTTGTTTGAGAGAAAACCGGCGAAAGATTTATAAGAGTTTTGTTATTAAAATGTTCTGTCATTTAATCGTTTGATTTCAATATAAGTATAAATTTATTTAATTTTAACATTAATTTCATTTAAAATCTAAAATAATTTTAATTTGATTTAAGATTTTATTCAAAAAATTTATTTTCTGTAAATCAAATGTTTTCATATTAGAGGGGAATATATAAATAACGTCTAAAGACAAACATTTAACAATTTGTTTCAAATAGACTCTATTTAATAGAGATTCTCATTGAGAATTAGTCAATTAGTCAAGCTCATTTTCAAAGTTGAGTCAACCAGATTGAAAAACTACACTGTAATATTCACAGGCAAATTATACCGGGTTACACCATTGATACTTCAGATTTGAGAACTCCTTGCAATTGAAAATTCTTCAAAAATCCAGACTTTTTTCATTGAATTGAGTCTTAATGAAAAGGTTTAGAATTTATAGAAAAACTTATTATTTATTTATATTCAATGAGACAATCGTTTGACGCAATAATTGACAATAAAACTCGTTTGTCATTTATTATAGTTCATTAACCAAGTTTATAAGGTATTAGAAACAAGGTCTTAAAATTTTAGGATTATAATTAATATTTTGCTCCAAAATTAGTCTTTTAAGATGTTATCGAGACTTTGAAAAGTTTTTTAAATCTAATTAATGATAATGAAATAACTAGCTTGCTTAGTTATATTTAAACTAGAATATTAGAACCAAGAAAGGTGACTTCAATAACATCTATAATTTATATTCAATAAAAATGAGTCATCACTTATGATTATGATTGATCTATCAATGGATCAAGGTAGTTTCTAATTAATAAGGAAAGTCTCTTCAAAATTAGTTGTGTTTGGCTCTCAATCCAAGGCCTACACCATTAGAGGACATAATCAGTTGAATGTCAGCCTATTTTTTGAAATATTTTTATTATTTTATAGTTTTTTGATCAAAATTCAGATACAATGCATTGAATTATGTAACGAATGAATGCATTAAATCTGATTTAATGACTAAAATAAAAATCAAAAGAATTGTTGAGTTATTCAGAGCAGTGCTGTTCTGTTCAAACAAAAACTGAAGGAAATTATTTGATCATAAGTTAGTTATTAAGTGACAATATTTTCGCCAAAATTATTTCAGTTCTGAAATTCAAAGTCAATTAAAAGTATTTTAACATAAAATTCAATTAGTTTTTGGTTTTTGGTTCAAAAACTTCATGTTATTCGTGAGTCAAACGAAATTTATGGTAAGAAATGATATAATTTGTTGAATACCTCTACTCTTTGGGTATTGTTTTCATTTGAGTCAATATACAGTGAATGCATAAAATTGTTGTAAACATTGATTTTGAAGGTTATTCGCCTCCAAAACAAAGACAATAATAAGAGATTTAAAGACATTTTATGGTTATATTCGGGTTTTAAATGTTTTTTCTCTAAAATAATTCAATTATCCGAAGCTTTTATTTCACTAATTGTTGTAAATTATAACTGATTTTCTGTTTTCTGATAAGACTTTTAAAGATAAGAAATATTTTAAAGTAAACAAAATAATGATAATAACGAGGAATCGAGAAAATTGTTGTTTTAATGTAATTAAAGTCGTTTTTTGTTTTTGTCGATTAATTTAAACGTCAAAACTGGACGCAAAACGAAATGCCGAAACATTTTGTGGTAAAAATATCGATAAAATTGATATTTCGCTGAAAAAACTCGAAACTAATGATGAGATAAATACTCGTAAATCGTTAGCAGTTGTTAGCGATTGCATCGACTGTAAGACCATTAATAATACTAATAATAAGACATTTACTCATTCGTCGACAATAACAGGTCTAACAATCATTTAATGAATTTAATGTTTAAATCAAAAAATAGTTTATATTTTATTGATTTTGTGCCCAACTCTCGGTTGCAGTCTATGTCTTAATTCACACAATTATTACCCAATCATTGCTTTTGGCTTTCAATAGATATTCAATGAAATGCCAATAATTGTGTCGTTTCTCACAACTGATTGTATATCACATTAACTATCCTTTTATTGCAGTCTTGACTCTTGAGTTGTATTTGAAATTATCTTCACTTTTATCACTCATTTCAACAAATGATTTATTGAGTGAATGAATGCATTAAAAGTTAATATAATTTTTATCTTTAATTTAGAATAAAATAGTTTTTATTATTAATGAATTGAAGTTTACAAATGAAATAATGAGAGTATTTCTCAAAATATTGCAGACATTTGTAATAATAGAGATATTGTCGATGAAGTAGAACTGTTGACACTCGTCGAAGAGCAGATCCCTAGATATAGACTGCGTTACGACACTATAACTGAGTTTTCAGGTAAAACTTTATTCAATTAATGTAATGATTGTCTTAATTGTTATTTTGGATCAATATTTTGAAGGCTATGAAAACAACGACTTCTATATTAAGACTCCTCTCATAGACAACGAAATTCCATTAGATTTAAGTCCGGAAACATTGAAAGAAACTCTAAATTATTTTGTACTCTCATCGGATCGGTTGAGCCAAATGACAAAGACTTATAATGATATCGAAGCCGTTACCAAACTTTTAGAAGAAGTATTCATTTGTTTCTCTCTTTTAATTATTTTCATGTTTTAAACATTTTTTCCTCAAATCAATAGAAAGAAAGAGATCTGGAATTAGCGGCGAGAATAGGACAGTCACTATTGGATCAAAACAAAGTCCTCTCCACTCGTAATGAAGAACTAGAAACAGAACTCTCGTCCACTACTGAAGCTGTAAGTAATAGAGAGATTGAAAAACTAATTCTTTGCTTACATTTAATCAAATTGAATGCATTCTCATTTAACCCAAGAATTGATACCACATTCTTAATCACATTTCAAACTAAAATTTCCTCAACTCTTTTCTGACAATCAATTATCAAAAGAAATAATCAATATTTCATATAATTTGCTCGTTTTCTCAAATTATAGAATTTTTATTTTATTTTTTTGAATGACTTTTAATTATTTTAATTTGATTTTTGTTATGTAATGTTTGCATCGATTTTGGTTTGACTTACAGATCGAAAAACTTAAGTTTGATTTGTTTAACACAAACGAAAGGGTCAGTCATTTAACTTGAGTTTGAATTTAAATTTTAATGATTAAAACGATTCAAAATTTCAATATTCGTCTTAATTACAGGTCATTCAACTAAAACATGACTTATCGCTGAAAAATGGATTATTGCAAATATATAGCGCAGACATTGAAGAACAAGAATTTGAATCGGAGTCCAGTGAACGGCCCTCCGAAGAGAAGTCTTCTATTTTAACGAATTGGGAGGAACTCCATAAAAGAATCGGTAATTTAGAGGAAGAAAACCTTCGGTTGAAATGTGAGGCCATCTCCAGAGCCAATGATATCGAAATCGAAGAGAAAAAGGAGTTACTACTGATCCAAGACTGTGCCAAACAATTGAGTCAGTTTTGATTTTATCATTTATTTTAAACAATGTTTTATATGTTTATATGTTCTGCTAATTGACAGCTGAGGCCAATCTCCAGATTCTCAAATTCCAGGAAGAAGTCGGACGTAAGAGCGAAGACAACATTCGACAACAGGAAGAGATCACAACTTTTATCACACAAATCGTCGAATTGCAGCGAAAAGTGCGAGACTTGACTGTCGAGAGTGAGTCCCTTCAGAACGCTTTGAATATATCACACGACTGTCAAAACGAATTGTCGCTCGAATTAATTGAAATCAAAGAAAAATATGGAACCCTTTTGGCCGCCTTTCATGAACTGCAAACGGAGTTCAAGAAGAGGTCGCGCCTCAACTCAAATAATTACACATTTATGCCGTTCTCTGAATCTCTTGCGTCAGAAATAGAGTCAACTCTAGAGAGTGAAAGTTCTGAAGGGGAGCCCTCTTTAGGGTTTGGAATTCCTTTGGGAAGACCGAAGAAGAAACTCAATAATAGTAATAATATTAATAATAAGGAGGAAATGCGTTGTTATAGTCCTGACTCTGTTCTGTCGGGCGATTCATTCTATTATCGTTATAATAATCCGCAGCCAATGATTGGTTCGCATCCAAGAAGTTATTTTCTGCCGAATAAACTTCAAATCGTTAAACCCATTGAAGGGTCGAACACTTTAAAACAGTGGCAGAAGTTGGCCACTCCTCATCTCGGAGTCATTCTCGAAAGCCTTCCCGGAGTGCCAAACAAAGCCATTAAAGATATAAACCAACAATTATTAGAATTCGCTTTGAATTCGGCAAAAGAATGCATAAAATTGAATGAAATTAGTGGTCAAATGAATTTTGTGACAACAAATTCTATCTTCACGTACACAACAACCTCATTGTCACAAACAACTGAATCGACTTCAGTTACTCCTAGTTTTTCAAACGTTCAGCTCTCGACGGGACGGGTGTCGCCCATCACTACCACATCTATCAAATTATTGACGCAAACCACTGAAAGTTCATCATATTGTTCACCACTCAAAGTAAGGATCAATTTATATGATTTCGAAGTTTTTTATTGATTTTATTTATAGGATAATTCATTCATTGAAACGAATCACTCAAATACTTGCACTCAAAGCTCTCGTTTGGAATCTATAAGAAGTGGTATTTTATTCTTAATTTATGCAAAATTTGCGTAAAATTAATTTGTTTTATATTAATTACAGTCGATTCCAACGTTAAAAACCTCTCAAATAAAGAGATTTCTTCTGATCTTAATTTTAAAGACAAGAACTCCTCTGAAGAGGGTTTCAATTTAAATGAAAATAACCCCGAATTTCAGACTCGTCCACAACATTCCCCTATCAAACATTCAATTGATAGAAACAGTTGTTCTGAAAAAGGTTTGGGAGGAATGTCATCCCTTTTGGGTGATGTCTCCAGTAATGGCGTTGTTTTAAAATGCAATTCATTACTAATGAAATCAAAACCAATTAAACCGAACTCATTGTCGATCAGAAATGATGTGACAAAAAGTGTTAATTCAAGCGACAGAACAAATGTTTCCGACTTTTCTCTACTAAAAACTTTACGCAAAGGAGGGTTCGTTTGATTATTAACTGTCAGAAGTGATAATCAGTGATAAGACAACTCTTGAAGTGTCACCAATTGATTGACTATTGAGTCAATTATGCCTTAATTCCTGTTTTGATTGTTTCATGTATTTTAAAACTAGTCTTAAATTATTTTAAATTTTAAAATATTTATTAAACCATTAGTTACTGAGAAGAGTGAAAATCATAAGCATTCCTAAAAATTTCGATATTTAGGCCAAAAATCGATTTCTTTTGTTTAAAAATCAAATCAAATGTTATTTTTTCATTTGTTTAGTACTTATTATAAGTTATTAAGCTTTTAGTACTTCTCATCAAATATTTGAAATCAATATAAGGTCTCAAATAAAATATTTAAGATTTTAAAAATAAAAATTTGATTGCATTTCAAATGTTAAGGAAAACTCAATTTACGATTACATAAAATAAATATTGATTTAAAATAATTAAAGTATTTAATTAGTCTTCAATGTATTCAATGTCTTTATAAATGGGAAGTGATTTTAATTATTATTTAGTTATATAAATGATTGAACCAAATGTAATGACGAGAGGTTTCTGTCGTTTTGTTTGAATTCGGATTTGAAAACAGTTTTGAATTGAATTCAAATCCGAATCAAATTTAGAGACGAATTGCGATTAAAATAGAATTTATATTTCGAATGTGTATGACATGGATAAGTTTTATTTTGATTTGTTACCTTGATTAAATTTGAAAATAAAAATATTTTTCAATAGACTTGACGATTGATTATTTATACAATACAAGTATAAACGCAATGCTCGCGCAACATATAGAACATTGATAATTGATGATTGATCAAGGCAACAATTCAGTTCATTTCAAATATAAACCATTATTCCATTGATTTTTATATTCGTTTTGAAAAAAGAGATTTTCTTTAAAACTATTTCCGAATCAGATTTAAGACAAAGACCTGAAGATATGTCTTACAATCCAAAAGATAATTTAATTCACGATTACATACCGGCGATTGCTATTACTTTCATTTGGATCATAGTCTTCGTTGTGGTCATCGTTTTGTGGTCTCTGAGAAAGACAACGGATGAGGAGATTTGGGGAAAACCTATTTACTATGAATGCAAAACAAATACCGCAAAATTCATTCATATTTTCCGATTGATATTCGAAACGCCTCCAATGCATCGAAAATTCGACAAACATATCATCCATTTCAAGATCACCGAAGAGAGTAACAAAGGAGTCAAACGTTTGGTTGAACTCAAAGTCGATGGCAAACGTCTCAGTAATTACAATCATTTCGGTATCGATCCAACCAAAAGTGTTGTACTGTTTCTCCTCTACACCAAAGTCTCGCTTAAATCGATGGAATCAATTGTGATTAACCTCTTATCTGGCGATCAATTGAAAGTGTTCGCCGTTGAGATACAAGACATCTCTGATCCTAATTGTGAAGCAAACTTTGCGAACGTTGCGGAAGACATTAAATGGTTGCCAAAGGAAAGGGCTGAGAAGGAACAGAACTACACGATATCCGTTAAACACTTCCGAAATATCGAAGAATCTGTTTCTCCGTCCCGTTTGTTGACTGTCTTTGAATACGTTTTGTTTGTTTGGATGACATTTAATTTGATTGCAGTCTTTCCCGCGATTATCAATGTTTGCAACGGAGAGAAACTTCTTTGCAATGATTACGACTACAACTGGTTATCGACTTTATATACGGGTCTGGCGGCTACATTCACTTCGACCCTAATATTCGTTGTCTTAATCTGTTTATATCGATATCTTATCAAATATAAAGTGGAACAGACTCTCAACTCTTGGCTCTGG